>NGBS01000261.1:0-10455 GCA_002245135.1 Proteromonas lacertae | reverse complement strand
CATAGCAAATAACATTAGTTCACTGCTAGTAACTATGGTTATGGTAAACGTAGAAGAAGACATAGGGGGAGGAAAAATGAAAGTGAATATATCTTCATATCAGTCAGAAATACAAAATTTAAAAACAGCATTAACAGAAGCTAAAGGAAATGAACAAAAAAAGAAACTTGAATATAATGATTTACTTAATGAATATAAAAAATATAAAAAGGATCATGATCCTACTGGTGGTCATCAACTAACTGTTAATGAAAGAAAACAATTAAATGATTTAGAATTAGAATTAATAACTAAAAAAAGTGAATTAAACATAGCAGCACAAGAAAAAATAGCTTTGCAGAATAATTTAAAAACTCTAAGAAATGAAAGAGATGATTTAGTTACTGAAAATACTTCTTATAAGGATATGGTAGAACGTTTAAAAAACAACAAAAGAAGAAATTAATAAATTATTTGAAAGTAACAGGATTCAATTAAACAATAAAGAAATATTCTTGAAGAATTTAAAAGTAAGCATAAATTATATGCTCAGAAATATAATGAAGAAAGTTATCAAGAATTAAAAAGTTTATATGAAAAACAAATAAGAGAATTAAAACAACAGAATGAAGAATTGAAAAATGCAAATTCTCAAATAAAAGAGAATTAAATTTAGCATTAAATAATGCAGAAAGTCTCAAAACACAATATATACAGAGTTTAAATAAAAAAGATGAAGAATTAAAAGCATTAGAAGAAATTAAAAATAAAATTGTTAGTGATTATAATACATATAAAGAGGATTACCCATACAGTAAAGCTGAAGTACAACAAATGTAACAAATTTAATAGTAGAATAAATGAATTACAAAGAGAAAAAGAACAAAATTTAATTCAATATAATACAATAAATGATAAATTGTCAATAAGAGAAATGAAATTTATCATTAAAAATGAATCATGAACAAGCAGAAAAAGATTTAACTAGTCTTCAAGAAAGTTATAATGCTATATCTGAGGAATTGCAAATACTAGAGATAAAGATAAAACACAATTAGAGGATATGCAAATGAAGATTCAAGTAGAAATAAATAAATATGTACAAAAACTGCAAGAACAACAACAGCTATACAATTCAGCTGTTGAAGAAAATGCATTATTACAAAAGAAATTAAATGAAACTTTATTAGTAGGTGAACAATCATTAAAAAATAAACAAAATGAAATAGAATACATAAAGAATGAAGCATTTAAAGCTCTTAAGGAAATGATGCAACTTATCAAATAACATGCAACAATTATTAAAAAAAATGGAGGAAGAAAAATCAGTTTATGAAGCTCAGTTAGCAAGTGTAATGAATAATGCAAATAAACCTTCTTATAATGATTTAGGACTTGTACAATATCCCATGATGAATGATTTAATATACAATGAACCAACTTTAGATTTAACAATACCAAATCCAGTTAATACAGATATAGTCAATCCTGACTTATTACAGCGACCTAATAACATTGTTCCAACTATTAATGAAGAATCAGATGAAATTAAGGTTGCTCCAAATAAAGAAAGTATTGATGATAAACTGAAAAGAATAAACAAATACTTTGATAATTTGAAAGAATATAATGAACAATATAGTAATAGACCAGAAGAACCTGTAAAAATTAGATCCAAATACTTTAACTTACAATCAAGTGAGGAAGTTTATAGAGAGACGTAAGGCAATAATAAAAAATATAGAACGTAGTACAGTAAATAAAGATTTAGATATGAATAGAACTACTAATAGAATGAGAAGAAGAGAAAATGGTGAGAGAAAATATTATAAATTCAGTGAAAACAAGATTAAATAGAATGGCAGATTCTATAAAAACTGAAAAGTTTAGTGATGAATATATTAATCCATACGATAACACTTTTCATGTTATACCACAAAAAGCAAGAAAATATAGTCAACAAACACCACAATATGGCTCAAAATTTATTGTAGCTGCAAATGTACCTCAATTTGTACCTCAATATGAAGAGGTGGCAGTATTTTAAAAGAAAAAATAAATATATAAGTATTAATTAATTATTATTTTTTATATCCATATGGCAATGTATTGTATTTATCAAAAAATATCTTTTATCATCATAATAGGTTAAGCCAGTTTTGTTTTGTACTGTTGTATAAACATTATGATGTATTGATTTGATTTGACATACTTCATATTTTTGACTTTTACTAGCACCTTCAACAAAATCATTGTATATGTCATAAGTTATTTTTCTAGAAACTTTCACATTAATACCTTTACAACGATTGTCACTATTTGTATTATTATCAGATTCATCATTCACTTTCTCCTTTTCGTATATATAGCACTTTGATTTTAATCCTATAAACTTTGTTATAACATACAGGTTTACATTATTCTTATCCTGTTCTTCAAATTTTAATCGATTCAATGTACCTGAATGAACAGCTCTATGTATATCTAACTTATAATTTTCTAAATAGGGATTTTTCAAGTTACTTCCATCATCCAATTATTAAAGATAGGATCCTCTAAGTCTTCAAAATATCATTAGTTTCAACTGAGAAAAGTAAACTATCAGTATCAGTCATACATAGTGTTAGCTTATCAGATCCATATTTTTTATCTAATACATCATACCAATATTTTTGCATTTTGAGTTTAGACAGTGCTAAGATAACCATTCAATTTGTATAGGTTTATTAATTTCATATAGCTTCTTATGAAAATGTGCAATTCTTAAATCACCTTCAATAATGATAAAGTCTTTAAACCATGGATCACTTGCAGCATTAATCATTTGATCTTCATTAGTAATTAAAGAAATGTTACTTCTCTTTTCAACACGTTCCATAAATTTACCGTATAAACTATTCATTAATTTCTTTATATAGTCTGCCAGTAGTATTTTGATTGTTTTCTTTAGCTTGGACTCTTTTTTGTACCATAGTATTAATATATTTACCCATATATAGACCTTCAGTAAATCTCATTATTCTATACACTTTACCCACTTTATAGACCATGTTCAACTGCAAACTTCAAATTTTGGTAGTGTATTATATATTTTTCTTTAGGATACAAATCAGTTATTAATTTCTCAGTAGCATGGTAAGTACCTCTTTCTTTATGTATAATACCAAGATTTTCAGCTCTTTCAGTTTGTATATCAGATAACCATTCTTTAGGTATTTTCTTCCTTTCAGGTAACAATGGGTATTCTTTAAACTTGTCTTGTAGCTCTATAGGTAATTCGATATCAACTTCTAATATATAACCAAAATCATTATTCTCTAATCTATCTTGATCCATTTCTTCATAATAGGGTAAATCAAGTATACTTCTAATGTAATAGAATTTGGATCAATAAATTCAAAGTCATCTAAAGGCATTTTACAAGAAGCCATAACTGAAGGGTATAAAGAATTATAGTCTTGATATAATAAGAATTTACTAGGTAAAGTTTCATCATAATTTTTCATAAATTTGTTATTTGCATCTTCCTTACGCTTACCAATATATGATAATCCACCGTATAAACCATTCAATATAAAATCATAGTATTCAGGTTCACAAAATAATTTAAGTTCCACATCAGATACATGCAAGAATAAATCAAGTGATAAACTGGGTAATGAAATATACCAACAAGGATCTATGTGAAAAGTATCAAATATATTATCTCTAAAATCATTAAATATAGACTGAAGAATATAAACATCAATTTTCAAGTAAAATAATTGTATTCACGTATATTATCAAATCCAAATATTTGATTTACTTCCATAGCAAAATCAAATTCCTCAGGTTTAATAGTTTCATTATCATTCAATTTAGACTTAAAATATCTATAGTAAGATCTTTGAAATTTTCTTCAAAAGCTTCAAGAGAATGTCATATGCTCATATGGAAAATAATTCTTTTGAAGTAAGTATTTTTCAATAATTTTCATCATCTAGGTAATGTCCATTATATTCTTTAAAATTCTCATAAATTGTTTTGAATTTTTCTTTCTTAGTATTATTTAATTCTGCTGTAATTTTTAGATCATTAGTTAAATTTGCTAAAGAACCTGCTAAGAATAAATAACTATCAATAAACACCAAATTTTTGTATTGTATACACTTATAGTTTTCATCTGTATTAGGTATAATATTGAGTGGACTATTAGTTATTGCAGCAATTTGGCCTAATTCCTTTACTATGAAATGCTGGTCATATTTCATAGCATTATGACCTATTATTGGTACTTTTAATTTTTTATATCATATTTAGATTCTCATTACTACCAATTGAAGCAATATAATGACCTGTGAAATGATCATGGTGAAGTACCTTTACATGATCAATAGAATTAAATGGTTTACCACAAAAGTCACATTTTCCTTTTTATTATGTATATCCTTAGCTATTTCATCTCCATCAAAAGGTTTAGGATTAGCTAGTCTATAATTGTAAACTGTACATATTTGATCATATATATTTAATATATCCAATACAAAATCATTTTCAATATTATGATCCTCATTTTGTTTATATTTAATCACAGTAAAACTGTTTATATCTTGGTATTTTACTATCTACATAGATACAGTAAGAATAAAGCTTATGCCTAGCCATAATAGATTGCTCAGTTTTTGATAATTCTATTCTAGTATCATTATTATCTATTTCTTCCATAGATTTATATCTACTTAAATTCAATTCATTATCATATGGTACAAAATAAGTTTCAGTATCATAATACATAACAACTGGCAATGTTTGGAGGTGAGTCCAATGTCTAAATTTTAAGTATGATTTTTCTTTATCATCTTTATCAGGGAATAATCTTAATACATTCTCTTTATCTTGACAGTCATATATTTGGTGACTATTAAAGGATCCATCATCGTAAGTATAGAAGAGACAGTATGGACACACAAATATATTATTAGTATTATTCTTTTTACTTATCATTTTTCTAAATAGAGCAGGTAAGGTATTTATTGTACATAGTGTGAATTCCATCTTCATTTTTTATAGCAATAGATTTACAACACTATATTTTTTAGATTTCTTTTTTTAGATAAATGAATGGGTAAGAATATTTCTTCTTTATCTTTAGCAATATCAATATAAAATATATTCACATTTAGTCGATTCTTTGTTTCAAACTTATCAATAGATTCATTGTCTGTAGCATCAACAGGGAATGTTAACATACTCCAATCATGTTTTTTTCATACATTTTGTATTTTTCAGGTTTATCTTTATTACATTGTAGATTATTAGAATATAATGAGCATAGTACACTCCACTTAAAGCATTCATTATCTTCATTTATTACATTTGTTAAACATCTAAGACCTTGAAGTTTAGCAGGTAAAACAATAAAACTACTTCCACGTATCACTTTAAATTTTTACATATAATTCTATAGTATTTACTCTAGCAAAAGTAAGACCACTTTGAGGATGATTTGAATCATCTTCTGATATTTGTGTAAATATATTTTCCAGTATAGTTTGTATTTCACCTACAGTAGACATTTTTGTTATTTCACATAGTCTACTACGACTAAATATAGAAACTTCATCATCACTGTCAGTAGACTCATCAGTATATAAATTGAACGCTACAATGAAGAAGAAATTTTATCATATTCATAGTATCAGCTAGTTCATGTAATATATCTTGATATCACTATTATTAACAAATCATGATAACATTGTTGTGGTGTACTGTATTTCTATTGTTATAATTGAAAACCCATTTCCTGGTAACACTTGAGATGATTTATCAACTTCTCTAGCATCACGTATTCTATCATTAATCTTTGATTTTGGTTAGGTTTTGGTAGGGAAGAAGGCATTAATCCACCAAAGAATGTATCACTGAATTATTGGTATATCATTATTGTATCTTCTTATATTTTGAATAGCATCTGTACTAAATAATGGCGCTAATCTTCGTTTTGGAGCTTCTTCTGGTGGTGTAGGTAAGGTGGTGGTGGTTCATCTGTATGTTTATGTTTATGATGATGGTGATGCTTATGCTTATGATGTTTATTTTTATTAAAAGTTTGTTCTAGAAGTTTAAAAATGCTTTTAAAAGCTTTTATGTTGCTCATTATATAGACAGAATTTGCGAAATAAATCAAAAATGGAAATATGATATTTGATTGGTCGGATGATTTGATTGGTCGACTTAAAATAAAAAGAAATTTTCATTTTCATTTTCTTGACATTTTTTAATCATTTTTTATTTTCATCTCTCCCTTATATAAAATGAGTAACGAAACACCCTATGAAGCTACAGATGTAGAATTCAGTGATTACTACAAGAATCCAAAGTTATGTAACAAGTGATTATTAAAGGAACTGTTGAGAGTATTACAGTTAAGCCTACTAAAACTAGTCATATGTATGATTACTTTTGTTCATGATTTGGATCATAAAGTTGTAATTAATAATGGAAGAGATTTTGAAACATACTCAGCTGATGAAGTGAAATATGTATTGAAACAAATTTATGATAGAAACGAGAATGACTTTATAGAAAAAATCATTCGTGGATATTTGATTAGTGTAGGATGTAGAGAACCTCAACATGGTATTAAATACTTCCACAATTTCAATTCTATTATGATATGGGATAATAGTAACTATAGAGTTCCATCTGATGTTGATGTTGGTAGTAAAATTGCTGTAAGTGTTGTTGATAATCAAATCTCTATTAAGAGTAATGGTACTCAAAACTTTGTTAATCATAGAGTTTGTAGTGATATGTTGGTTATGATGAAAATCCTGATTTAGCTACAACTATTAGAAGAAGTAATGAGAAGAAAATTAAGAAAGAACAAGCTAATCAAAAAATTTGTTTCACCTCCAAGAATTAAGAGAACTAAGATAGAAGATAGTGATTTAATTAGTACTCGTAGACCATTCCCTGCTAAGAAAGTAATTAGTAATGGTTTTATTAGTGCTGCTAAGTCTATTAACTTTGGTAATGGTGGTAACACTTTAAGTGATAAGGATTTGGGAGAGGTAGAAGAATGATTTAATTATATTTTAATTCATTAATTCTTTAAATATATATCATTCATATTTTTATATATTGTTTGAATGTCACTACAAGATAAAATAAATGAGTTATACAAAACATATGGTTATTTAAACAAACGAGACTTTATTAATTTCTCTGTAAATGAACTTGAGAATAACTTTAAAAAATCTCATATTAAAAAAGCTAGTAGTGAACTTGTAGAGTCTAAACCAGATTATCAAATCACTGCAACTAAAAGGAATAGAATTAAATATGAAATTGAAAAGTTACCTGGATCATATCAGATAGATTTAGTGTTTTTCAACAATACAAAAGTTCCATTTTTGTTAATTATAGAAGTTGTTAGTCGTAAGTGTTGGATAAATTATGTTAAATCTAAATCAGAAAATGATGTGTATCCAGTGTTTGAAAAATGGTTTTATCAGGGTATGCAATCTAAGGATGAAAACGCTCGTTTTGTAGGAAGTATATTGTCAGATGAAGAGTCTGGTATTATCTATAGTAAGAAATTTTTAGATTTGTTTAATAAAAATCATATACGATTTATACTTAAGAACGTAATGAACATAATATAATGAAAATATTGGATCGATGTGTGAGAACTATTAAAGATATGTTTTATAGAAAAATTAATACATTTTCTGATGAAGAATTTGATAAAATTAACAATATTGAATCATTGTGTAATATAGTATATACTGTTGTAGATGATTAATGCAAAACCACATTCTGCACTCAATAATCTAACTCCAAATGAAGTATTCAATGATTTTGAAGTCCAAGATAGATTGTATAAAGAATCCCATGCTAGAAACTTAAAGAAGCGTAAAAGTGATACTCATTTTAAAGCTGATGATTTTGTCAGAATAAAGGAACGTAGAGATAACAAACTTCAAAAAACTACTTATTATACTGATAAAGTATACCAAATACACAAAGTTGGACCGTTTTCATATTCTGTTAAGAACTTGGATGGAACAATACCTAAAGAATTCAATCCTAGAGATATAGGCTCATATAGATTCAAATCTCATGAAATAAAAGAGTACCAGTTAATAGTATTACAACAAATGGTAAGTTTAGATTAAGACAAATTCATAGTATAAATAATGAAGCACAACCTATAGAACCAGATATTCAACCAGCACCAGAAGGTAGAAAAAGTAGATATGGTAGAGTAAATAGTAGAATCAAAAATGGGTTTGGCTTGGCCATCCCATTCTCTTTTATACTATACATATGTATTGTCTTTATTTTTTTGTACTATTTACAAGCTTGACTTGATAGAGTTTTTATAAAATAAAGAAAACTATCAATAATTCAGCCAAAAAAATATAACCAAAAATAATAAAAAAAACTAAACTAGCTGTTGTATTTTTTTTAATTTTTATTTCTCACTTTTTGAAATGTCTCTTTATCTATTGATTTTTATATCATAAATCTATTGCTACCTTATAGGTAATTAACAAAATTTGAATTTTAGACTGATCAAATTACTTTTTTATAATTAAAAATCGAAAAAACAAAAATCGAACGATTTCAATAAAAAGTCGTTTTGTCTGAATTTTCATTCCCTTTATTTAGATCTTTCTCGCTAATTAGAGCAAATGAGATCCCCAAACAACCATGTAAAGTCACTGTCAAAAAACTCCTGTTACAGAGTCTGAAAAAGAGAAAAATTAGAGCTCTGGTAAATCAATCTTGTAGTATTGGAGAAATTGCCTTAAAAATGGCAAGAACCAAGAGTACTATTTGGAAGTACTTACAAATTATGGGTTGAAGACGTCCAAAGCCAAATCAAGTATTTCACCACCTAAGGTTAGAAGAGGAGAAAGCCAATTATTTTGAACTCTATCATTAGTGGGCAAGCTGTTAGAGATTATATCTTGAGAAGTCAAGTTAATGGCATTACAATTCAATCTGCCAAAACACTCAGAAATGTGTTGGTGAAGAACAGCTTAATCCCCTCAACAGTATCATTAAGTACAATTTGTCGTTATTGTAAATCATGGAAGATCTTTTTTGGAAAATAGTGGAGTTTGTCCAGGCTTGACCCAAAAGAACGTTGAAGAAAGATTAATGACAGTATCTCAAAACATATTCTTGGATTATAAGACGATTATGTTCTCAGATGAGTCGATGATTAGACTTAGAAATGTTAAAAGTGTTGGATGGAGTATCTCTGGAAAACCTATTATTAGGAAGCAAAGGATCAATGGATTCACTGATCTGATGGTTATGCAGAAGTCATTTGAACCCAAAGATGGTGTAAGTAAGGGAATAAATTCAGTTAGATATTGTCGATTTTTAAAGAAAACTTTACCGCCTCTAATTCAACAGCATCCATTGGTAAACCATCAGAGACAATGTTATTTCTTACAAGACAATGCCAGCATACATAAAAGTAGGTATACCACAGAATATCTTCAAAGGAACGGTTGGAAACCTATCAGACATCCACCGTTTTCTCCAGACTTAAATCCTATTGAAAAGGTCTGGGCGACTCTAAAACACAAGATTAGTGAAGATGAAAACAATTTCAAAGACTTAGATAGCCTAGAAGAAGCTGCAAAAAGAATTTGGAATGAAATAATGTCAAGCCAAGCCACCAGACATAAATATGCTTTTAGATATCGTGAAGCATGTATGGCATGTCTTTACAAACAGGGTGACTTCGTTCTAGACAATGACATTAAACGAATTAGAAAGATAACAAACATCCCAGAAGAGTAATTAGCCTAAAAGAAGGTTTTATACAATTTTATACAATTGTCCGAATTAAAAAAATATTTTGTAGGGTTTTTCATTTGATTTTATGTTGGCCAAAATTAATACATATAATATAGTAGCCATTTAAAATATTAACTCAAAAGTATTTCAACTAGTTAGCGTTTAAATACTTCGAACGATTTGGAATTTAGGCTCGAGCTTGACTTAATTTATTTTGTTAAATAGAAAGAGATATGGAATTTTATATTTTCAAAAATATATATTATGATGTATTTTATTTATGATATATTAGAAAAATCAAATAAAAAACAAAAGAAAGTTAAAAAAAAATGAATCGAACGTTCGAGCCAAATCGAACGATATTTTTGAAACTACTATTATAAGAAATTCGCTATTTAATGATTTCGTATAATTTTTATGTTTTTTATTTATGTTTTTTTTACATATTAAACAAACACAATTTTTATCAAAGTAATGAATTCAAAGTGCTTTTTCAAGTATATGGATTAAAGCATAAACCAGACAAATTTAAAGTATATATATTAATACTTATAAGTTCTTCATCATCTTCTCAAACTCTTCAGCTTTCTTTCTTTTCTTCTTCAATTCTCTTCTTAAACTCTTCTTCCATCTTCTTTTCTAATTCATCGTTTTTTTTTTTCATCTTTTCTTCCA
>NGBS01001285.1:0-10876 GCA_002245135.1 Proteromonas lacertae | reverse complement strand
GAAGAGATTTTGAAACATACTCAGCTGATGAAGTGAAATATGTATTGAAACAAATTTATGATAGAAACGGAATGACTTTATAGAAAAAATCATTCGTGGATATTTGATTTAGTGTAGGATGTAGAGAACCTCAACATGGTATTAAATACTTCCACAATTTCAATTCTATTATGATATGGATAATAGTAACTATAGAGTTCCATCTGATGTTGATGTTGGTAGTAAAATTGCTGTAAGTGTTGTTGATAATCAAATCTCTATTAAGAGTAATGGTACTCAAAACTTTGTTAATCATAGAGTTTGTAGTGATATGTTGGTTATGATGAAAATCCTGATTTAGCTACAACTATTAGAAGAAGTAATGAGAAGAAAATTAAGAAAGAACAAGCTAATCAAAACAAATTTGTTTCACCTCCAAGAATTAAGAGAACTAAGATAGAAGATAGTGATTTAATTAGTACTCGTAGACCATTCCCTGCTAAGAAAGTAATTAGTAATGGTTTTATTAGTGCTGCTAAGTCTATTAACTTTGGTAATGGTGGTAACACTTTAAGTGATAAGGATTTGGGAGAGGTAGAAGAATGATTTAATTATATTTTAATTCATTAATTCTTTTAATATATATCATTCATATTTTTATATATTGTTTGAATGTCACTACAAGATAAAATAAATGAGTTATACAAAACATATGGTTATTTAAACAAACGAGACTTTATTAATTTCTCTGTAAATGAACTTGAGAATAACTTTAAAAAATCTCATATTAAAAAAGCTAGTAGTGAACTTGTAGAGTCTAAACCAGATTATCAAATCACTGCAACTAAAAGGAATAGAATTAAATATGAAATTGAAAAGTTACCTGGATCATATCAGATAGATTTAGTGTTTTTCAACAATACAAAAGTTCCATTTTTGTTAATTATAGAAGTTGTTAGTCGTAAGTGTTGGATAAATTATGTTAAATCTAAATCAGAAAATGATGTGTATCCAGTGTTTGAAAAATGGTTTTATCAGGGTATGCAATCTAAGGATGAAAACGCTCGTTTTGTAGGAAGTATATTGTCAGATGAAGAGTCTGGTATTATCTATAGTAAGAAATTTTTAGATTTGTTTAATAAAAATCATATACGATTTATACTTAAAGAACGTAATGAACATAATATAATGAAAATATTGGATCGATGTGTGAGAACTATTAAAGATATGTTTTATAGAAAAATTAATACATTTTCTGATGAAGAATTTGATAAAATTAACAATATTGAATCATTGTGTAATATAGTATATACTGTTGTAGATGATTACAATGCAAAACCACATTCTGCACTCAATAATCTAACTCCAAATGAAGTATTCAATGATTTTGAAGTCCAAGATAGATTGTATAAAGAATCCCATGCTAGAAACTTAAAGAAGCGTAAAAGTGATACTCATTTTAAAGCTGATGATTTTGTCAGAATAAAGGAACGTAGAGATAACAAACTTCAAAAAACTACTTATTATACTGATAAAGTATACCAAATACACAAAGTTGGACCGTTTTCATATTCTGTTAAGAACTTGGATGGAACAATACCTAAAGAATTCAATCCTAGAGATATAGGCTCATATAGATTCAAATCTCATGAAATAAAAAGAGTACCAGTTAATAGTATTACAACAAATGGTAAGTTTAGATTAAGACAAATTCATAGTATAAATAATGAAGCACAACCTATAGAACCAGATATTCAACCAGCACCAGAAGGTAGAAAAAGTAGATATGGTAGAGTATAATAGTAGAATCAAAAATGGGTTTGGCTTGGCCATCCCATTCTCTTTTTATACTATACATATGTATTGTCTTTATTTTTTTGTACTATTTACAAGCTTGACTTGATAGAGTTTTTATAAAATAAAAGAAAACTATCAATAATTCAGCCAAAAAAAAAAATATAACCAAAAATAATAAAAAAAACTAAACTAGCTGTTGTATTTTTTTTAATTTTTATTTCTCACTTTTTGAAATGTCTCTTTATCTATTGATTTTTATATCATAAATCTATTGCTACCTTATAGGTAATTAACAAAATTTGAATTTTAGACTGATCAAATTACTTTTTTATAATTAAAAATCGAAAAAACAAAAATCGAACGATTTCAATAAAAATAGTCGTTTTGTCTGAATTTTCATTCCCTTTATTTAGATCTTTCTCGCTAATTAGAGCAAATGAGATCCCCAAAACAACCATGTAAAGTCACTGTCAAAAAAACTCCTGTTACAGAGTCTGAAAAAGAGAAAATTAGAGCTCTGGTAAATCAATCTTGTAGTATTGGAGAAATTGCCTTAAAAATGGCAAGAACCAAGAGTACTATTTGGAAGTACTTACAAATTATGGGGTTGAAGACGTCCAAAGCCAAATCAAGTATTTCACCACCTAAGGTTAGAAGAGGGAGAAAGCCAATTATTTTGAACTCTATCATTAGTGGGCAAGCTGTTAGAGATTATATCTTGAGAAGTCAAGTTAATGGCATTACAATTCAATCTGCCAAAACACTCAGAAATGTGTTGGTGAAGAACAGCTTAATCCCCTCAACAGTATCATTAAGTACAATTTGTCGTTATTGTAAATCATGGAAGATCTTTTTTGGAAATAGTGGAGTTTGTCCAGGCTTGACCCAAAAGAACGTTGAAGAAAGATTAATGACAGTATCTCAAAACATATTCTTGGATTATAAGACGATTATGTTCTCAGATGAGTCGATGATTAGACTTAGAAATGTTAAAAGTGTTGGATGGAGTATCTCTGGAAAACCTATTATTAGGAAGCAAAGGATCAATGGATTCACTGATCTGATGGTTATGCAGAAGTCATTTGAACCCAAAGATGGTGTAAGTAAGGGAATAAATTCAGTTAGATATTGTCGATTTTTAAAGAAAACTTTACCGCCTCTAATTCAACAGCATCCATTGGTAAACCATCAGAGACAATGTTATTTCTTACAAGACAATGCCAGCATACATAAAAGTAGGTATACCACAGAATATCTTCAAAGGAACGGTTGGAAACCTATCAGACATCCACCGTTTTCTCCAGACTTAAATCCTATTGAAAAGGTCTGGGCGACTCTAAAACACAAGATTAGTGAAGATGAAAACAATTTCAAAGACTTAGATAGCCTAGAAGAAGCTGCAAAAAGAATTTGGAATGAAATAATGTCAAGCCAAGCCACCAGACATAAATATGCTTTTAGATATCGTGAAGCATGTATGGCATGTCTTTACAAACAGGGTGACTTCGTTCTAGACAATGACATTAAACGAATTAGAAAGATAACAAACATCCCAGAAGAGTAATTAGCCTAAAAGAAGGTTTTATACAATTTTATACAATTGTCCGAATTAAAAAAATATTTTGTAGGGGTTTTTCATTTGATTTTATGTTGGCCAAAATTAATACATATAATATAGTAGCCATTTAAAATATTAACTCAAAAGTATTTCAACTAGTTAGCGTTTAAAATACTTCGAACGATTTGGAATTTAGGCTCGAGCTTGACTTAATTTATTTTGTTAAATAGAAAGAGATATGGAATTTTATATTTTCAAAAATATATATTATGATGTATTTATTTATGATATATTAGAAAAATCAAATAAAAAACAAAAGAAAGTTAAAAAAAAATGAATCGAACGTTCGAGCCAAATCGAACGATATTTTTGAAACTACTATTATAAGAAAAATTCGCTATTTAATGATTTCGTATAATTTTTATGTTTTTTATTTATGTTATTTTTTACATATTAAACAAACACCAATTTTTATCAAAGTAATGAATTCAAAGTGCTTTTTCAAGTATATGGATTAAAGCATAAACCAGACAAATTTAAAGTATATATATTAATACTTATAAGTTCTTCATCATCTTCTCAAACTCTTCAGCTTTCTTTCTTTTCTCTTCTTCAATTCTCTTCTTAAACTCTTCTTCCATCTTCTTTTCTAATTCATCGTTTTCTTTTTTCATCTTTTCTTCCATTTGTCTCTTTTGTTCTAATACCCATTTCTTTCTTAACTCTTCTTGTTGTCTCATATTCTCTTCTTCTTGAAGCATTCTAATAACAACTAATTCTTCTTTTCTTTTCTTTTCTGCTTCTTCTTGTTTTCTTTTTCTCTCTGCTTCTTCTTGTACTTTTCTAACTCTTTCTTCTTCTTGTTGTTTTTTCTTTTTTTCTTCATCTTCTTGTTTCTTTCTCTCAGCATCTTGATGTTTAATTTTCTCTTCTATCTCTTTTTGTTTTTCTTCATCTTTTTTAGTTAATTCAGCATTAAAATACTTCAATTCAGCATCCAGTATATCAATATCAGTAACATCAAGAAGTGTAGTATCAGACCTTGGTGACATTGGAGGTGTAAAGGTAGGACTTTGGCTACTTAATAAATCATCAGCAGATGTTCTTGATTCAGTATCTTTCACAATTATACCCATTGGTTCATCAACAAAATCAGAATCCTTAACAATCTTTCTTTTCTTTAAATGAATTAATTCATCATCACTATCAATAACTGCTTTTGTTTTAGGTTTCTTTACAGTATCAGTTCTTCTTTTATAAACTCTTTTAGGTTTTTGAGGTACAGTTGGTGGTGGTGGTTCTTGTTGTGGTTGTTGTTGTTGTTTTAACTGAGGTTGAATAAAAGGTTTAATCTGTTTTACATTTGGTTTTACTATACTCTTCATCTCATCGTCACTAAAGTATAAATTCATATACTCATTTTGATCTAATGTCTCTAGATGTTTAATGGGAATTAACTTCTGATTATCAAACTTACATGAAAAGCAATAATAAACTGCTCAGGTTCAAAAACATGGAGATTTTCTATTTTGTAGTGCATATATACAGCCGTCAAAGAAATTTCAAAGTCAGAGTTCACTATAATGTTAACGAATTAGCGTTCTACTGCAAAGAAGTTGGATGTAGTTTTACAGTTAAATATAAACTAACAGGATGTAGCTATAGGTTAAGTCATAATCATGAAGTAAGAAAATATGAGAGTTTAAAAATGATAGAAACAATGACAAGTGAAATAAAAAATGACGTTAATATATTAGTAAATAACAGCGCTTTAAAGGTACCTAATATAATCAAAATCATAGAAATGAAATATATATTATCGAAAGAAGTCAAACATCAAATAAAAAATCGAATAATTACAGAAAAAAAGAATCTAAAAGATATAATTGATGGTAAATACAAATTTTTTAAAATGATAATCAATAATTATAAATACTATAAAAGTAAATCAGTAATGTTGGTTATAATGGATGAAATACATTTAAAGAAGTACACAACGCTTTTAGCTGATGGAACATTTAACTGTTTGCTTGGAAAAGAGCAGCTTTATTTGGTTTATTGTGCTGTATCACCTAAACTAATATTGTTAGTTGCTTATGCAATTATGACTACAAGAAATAAAGAAGATTATCTGTTTATATATGGCCATTTACAGAAGTATTGCAACATAATAAACGTTGTGCATGACAAAGAAAAAGCTGTTGTCAGCGTCTTAAGAAGCTTAGGTATAAACTTCGTGTTTGATACTTATCATTTATTTCTGTATTTGAAAGAAACAGAGTTAAAAAGAATAATATACAAGTATATAAAAGCTCCTAGTTTAAGCGAAAAACAAAAAATTGTAGATGAAGCCGATGATAAATATAAAGTATATTTTACTAAAGAAGGAACAAAGCAGTATGGAATATATGGGATTCATTCAACAGGAAATGTAGAATTTAATAATTATAAAATAAAAAAAGAATTATATAATAAAAGAGTGAGATTTGATGGATTATTAGAAGTTTTACAAAACTTATATAAAGAAGAAATTGATGAAATAAACAACCAAATACAAGAAAAAGAATGTTTATATTATTCATCAATTCTATGGAAAGAATGCAGTTCAAATTTGTATAATCAATTGCAGCTGTTGTCTGAAAACTACTATACTGCATATAAAGAAGATGAAAACAGCTATGTGGTGAATAACGAATTTTATATATCAAGGAACGGATCTACTCTTATTTGTTCATGTGGCTATCAAGAAGTAAGCGGTGTACCTTGCGATCACATTCTATATGCTAGAATAAGATGTAATATTAATGTTTGTATAAGTGAAATGATATCCAACGAGTGCTTCAAAGATTATTTTAATATTCAAACTAATATTACAAATTATAATGGTCGTTTAGAATATCCAGAAGATATAAATGAAATTATTGATAAAGAAAGTCAAAATTATAATAGTACTATTAATGAGGGTAATAATGAAAAAGATATATCAAGATATTGTGAGAGTAATAGTTTGATTATTTCAGAAAGCGAAATTAATATGACATGTCAAAGTATTAAACAATGTTTTAATGTCAATATGATCAATGAAATTGATCAATACTGTATTACAGGTATATATGATGAATTAACTACATTAATGTATGATAGAATAAACAAACATGATTTTTGTTTATTTATTAATAATAATTATAATAATATTTCATTTGATGGACAGTTAATTATTATCACTCTTATTTATTTATTAAATAAAAAGATTGATAACTTTGATAAAGTATTATTATTTATAGATAATAATTTTAACAAATAATTCTTTTAATTACTTAATTATATATATTATTTATATTTTGTGTTTATTATTTATTTATTTATGCTGACAATTACTTTAATTATTGATTGATAAAAAAATAAGATATAAAAATTATTAGCTACTAAATACAAGCGAAAATATTGTTCATTTCATTTTTCATTCTACCCCATTCATAAATATTTGTAGCATGTGTTATTTTAACTATAATAATAACAACATAAATAATAAATAAATTATTTAATATTCAACAAGAAAAATCTACTTTCTATAATTCTTATTTGTAGTTCTTCCTTTTCGAATGATAGATTTCTGTGTAAAATTGATTTAGTTTTATTATCAACGAATATTATTTTTATGCTTGTCCCATTGCAGCATAGTGTATTAGGAAATAACATCTTGAGCGAACTACTTATAGTATTTGTAATATTCTTGACATATATGTTGAAACTTTACAATTAATTATATTATACCTTTATTTAGTCCGATTTCCTATTTAATAATACATTGAAATAAGTGACAACATAAGAAAAGAAAATAGTATTCTTTTATATTCTCCGATTTCAAACTGTTTGTCATAATTTTCTGTATTTGATACTATTTTTGAATTGAATAATGTTAAACAGTAATAGAATTAATATGATATTCGGCAGCATCGGACTTATTTTGTTAATATACCTGTGATTATATCGATTTCAACTAATGTTACTCTTACTATCTAAATATTATTATTTTCTAAATATATTGAGTATAGTAACTACAGAATAAACTACAAAGAGTTATAGAGCCAACCAGACGAAATTGTTTCAAATATTCAAGTATTAAATCATATTTTGCTAAATATAACATTGAATCCTGTGATGCACAAACATAACTATATATGATAATACGAATTCGTCTCGATTTAGACATTTTAGGTCATTTTTATCATATTTCACTTCATAACTCCATATATTATCAGCCGTTAATTCACAATTTATAACAGAACCTATTAGATAAGTATATAGTGCATATACAATACGTAGGCTCAAAAAATAAAAATCAAGATAGTTTGTCAAATCAAAAGCTTGTGTTAAGAAATTTATTTTGCTTTTTTCTCATCCATTATCAGCTTAATAACAAAATAAACTGGAGATCCTAAGTGCAGTGATAATGCATAACTAATTTATGCACATAAAAGCGAAATGCAAAAATAGAGATTAATTATGTTTTCAATTAGAAATAAGAAAGCTTCAATTTTTTTAGAATAGATTAGTTATATGTTTTTGACCTAATTAAGTTTAATATCGAAGTTTAGAAACTATGGACTAGCTAAAAAAAAGTAAGGCTCAAAATTTGAACCTAAGGCTAAAAATACAAATTCTCCCTCCATCTACATAGCATTTACCCAATGCTCTTGATAATACATGTGGTATTCCAGAATATCTCAATTCCATTTCTTCACATTCATCTGGTTGTAAAATACCTTGAATTGGAGTTATTTCAAATACTTAATTGATTGGAGATGTTTGATTTTCAGTTTCATCTATTTCTAATTCCCAATGATAAGGACAAGGAATTATTCGACGATTTTCAATTGAAAATAATAATGTTCTTTGAGAATTATTCAATAAACAACCTAAATCAAAATCATTCTGAGATAACCATAAATTGGGAAAGGCAACATCAGCTACACATGGAATTGAATCTTTCTGAGGATGATTTTATAATAATGAATATTAGTGTGAAATAGAACACTGTTCTATTTCACCCTATGGTTTTTTCACCCTTAGAAACATAATTAGACAATAATAAATACATCAATCGATTTCTTTATTTATGCTGGGCTCATATATGCCCTTAGTTTGACTTTCTGATCATAATCGAAATCTAATTTTCTTAAAAAATTCAAAAACAATAATAGATAGGATGGCCACCATACTGTGTGATATGACAACATGTGGTGACCATCCTATGTAATAAAAAACAAAACAAAAAAATGGAGTTCAAGTCAAATCTCGAAACGCATCTATTTTTTAAGTGTTATAGTTAGAGCTAGGATTAATTTGAATACATAATAAATATATCAATTGATTTGTTTTCTTTTCTCTATCTTTCTATGTATTTATTTTTATGTTTGACTATAATCGAAATCTAATTTAATAAAATAATTTTTGCGTATAATTAGCTACGCATATATACATACACTTATAATAACCCCATACAAACACTATTTTAATGATAAATAATATTTTAATTTTTAAATGATAATAATTTTTATTTTTAAGAACTTAATTAGCAGTCCTAATCAATTATTACTACTTCGTCATCGTCAAACATTCTTCTATGTTTCTTTTTCTTTTCTTCTTCTTCATCATCATCATCTTTGTTGTTCTTTCTTTTTCTTTTTGATTCACCATCATCATCATCTTCTCTTGATACAATAATGTTACTTTGTTCATCTTTTTCTGTTTCTTAACTGAATCCAGTTGGAAGATCTCCATCTCCCCATTCACTCATGTTATCATCACATAATTGTTTCAAATCTATATATAACCAATCCAGAGTTCTGTCATACTATATTAAATAAAATATAAATATATAATATACAATTGATTTTTCATTATCATCACAATAGCGGAAAAGATACAATAATTGATCCTTTAAGTATCTGAATTTGGAGATCTTAGCCATATCATTGTGGATAAGGCTACATTTTTTAAAATCATTGATCCACGCATCAAAGGAACCATAATATATGCTGTCTGGATTGAATCTATTTAAATATATATATATATATAATATACTTATATCTACTGCAATCTCTAATATGTCTTTGAATGATTGATCCATTAAAGAGAATGTTGTCAAATTCCTTCTCAGTATACCTGCTAGGTATGTCTTTGAAATATACTATGGCTTGTTCAAATCTATTTTGAAAAAAACTATAAAGGAAACATGATAGATAGAATCTAAGTATTATTTATATATACTTACTGGGGTATATACCCATCTCTAATATATCAATATCTCATTTCAGGCAATAATCTAAATCATCTTTGATTATGAAACATATATGAAATCTAACTATATCAATCGATTGCTCATGATATGCCATATAATAAGAAACACATCAGATTATTCATTATGTCAATGGATCGTGAGATATTATTTTTTTAACAAACCTCAAACATTTGTATTACTAAACAAACAATAACTTTATTGATTAGACCCATAAAAATTTAATATTATATATAATAGCAAAATACAAAGAATATGCCTGACCATTTAACATATAATATGCTTAGACAACCTAACGGTGAATATGCTTTTTACATTCATAGATATAGGGACAATAGAGCACATAGATGGGTTATTCAATTTCCAATTAAAACAATGAAAATATTAAAAAGAAATAAAGTAAAGGTGTTTATATGTGGTTCACTCAGAACTAATAGAAATGATCCAGAAGTACTAGGTGATTATAGACATCATGGCGATCAATTAATGATAAACCTCAAAACCTATGGGTATGACAGAAGAGCTTCAATATTAGTAATGAATAGAAAATTAAGAAATGGATAACATGAGTATGCAGATGGTGATTGTATTCCTCAAAAATTTAAAAAATATGTTTTTCATCATATGAGTTATCAATGGAATGGAGGGAATTTTTATCACATACATCCAATTGATAGAAATGTTGCTGATGGAATTAGTAGTAGTAGTAGTAGTAGTAGTAGTGATAGTAGTAGTAGTAGTGACTCTGATTAAATACTTAAAAATTCTATTATTATTATATATATATATATATGTTTGATTTTGTTTGGTAAACATACTATTAATAGTTATTATATTTTAAATAATATCAATTATAAAAATCACAACATGTCTTATTATGGAGGATGGCCAAAAGGGTTTAAAATTAGTAAAGACTGGAATACATATATTCCTAAATCAGTTAACAGGAGTAAAATGGAGAAAGAGCTATGATTTGTATAGAGACAAAGTAAAGAATGCACTACAAAACAAAACAAAAGTTAAATTACAATATAGGCAATTAATGAAAATGTATGAACGATTATTAGCTGCTAATCCACCTAAACAAAGAGGAAGACCAAAAGGAAGTAAAGATAAAGCAAAACGTAAACCAAGACGAGCCGGGCCACGAGCCGCGCCAAAGAATGATCCACATCGTATAGTTTGTGCATAATGGCAGGCATTATCAGTATGGTATTCCAGTTCCTAATATGGATAATTAA
>NGBS01000435.1:0-17551 GCA_002245135.1 Proteromonas lacertae | reverse complement strand
TTTCTCTAGGTGGATTGAGTAATGTCAATCTCAATATCAACTTCATATTCAAATCATCTTTCACTGGTTTACATCCTTTAAAATAATTATATTTTGCATCAGATATTCCTATTGCAATTGCTACTCTTCTATGCATATTTGCAGGTATAAATAACTTACCCATTTCATTCTCATCATTACAATTATTCTCATCGTTAATAACCAATTCAAATGGCTTAATATATGAAATGCTAAGTTTCGATATATATTTCACTATCATTTTCTAACCATTCCAATAATTTTCCTAATAATTCTTCAGATGGTTTCCAATTAATATAATGAATAGATTTTATTAATGAATTCAAATCATTTGAAATATTTGCAAAGTTATAAGTTAACACTAAATTCATAAAAAATTCGATTGTTTCTGAAGTATTAAATATATTTATCATTGATCTTAATAGATTATTGATAAAATAAATATCAATTGAATTATCTTCGTTATTGGCGATATATAACATACATAATATAATAAATGGACAATTAAATAATAATCCGTTTCTTTTTGATTAATAGATAATTTGCTCAATAGTAAGAATAATGTTATAGTCTTTACTATTTTTGATAATATTTACAAAACTTGCAATAATCTCTGGTCTACTTGAATAAGTGGAAATAAGATGTATATTTTATATTATTTTGAAATTCTGTTGGTAGTATAATATCATCTCCATTCTCTATATCAAAACTACTACTACTACTACTTCTTATATTATTATTATTATTTTCACCATTATTATTATTATTATTGCTAGATATTCTATAAAATGAGAGTAAATAATCATATAATATCTCATAAGATATATCCAATGATAATATTTCAAATGAAAAATATGATAATGTTTTTACATTAGTAATAAAGTAATTATTTGAAGGTAATATATAATATAAAATCAACCACAATATAAGGGAAGGATAATTAGAATCTTGCCAATACTGAATACTGTTATTTGATATTTGAATAATAATTCTTAATAAAATACTACTAGTTAATGGACAATCTTTATATTTATTGAAATTCTTACCAACCATTTGAATTAAATAATAAACTCTACTGAATCTATCATATTTAGTTATTTTATTGTTTTTTGTTTCATAGAATAATGCTTTTATACCACTTTCTAATGGAATCAGATTGAATATAATTGATATATTCTCATCATATTTTTGTATTGTTTTTAATGTACAATTTGTCATTGATTGGTAGTTCAAAATAGTATAAATCATAGATACAAATACATCTAATATTTGGTTTGTAAATATATAATCTTTATTATTGATCATTGGTAGTTGTACAATAGAATATAACCATTCAGATGATCTTAAATCTGGATAAACCATCATTTGTTTTACTAAGTATAATATATTCACTACATCTTTACTCTCTATAAGAATAGAAGATAATGATAAGATCCATGCTTTCAATGATAATCTAAATCTATATTTCCTATATTGATCACTGTTACTTCGATTAATCTGTTGGCTTACTTGAATTACTCTTATTTGTAAAGGAGAATGACATTCTGGACAATATTCTATCAATTGTTCTTTATCTATCATAAAAACTACAATTATCACAGTAATATTGATTAGTTTCTTTAAGTTGTTCACTGATTATTGATTCTCTACAGATAGGAGATTCATCTAATTGAATATAACGAGATGTAATAGTTGGGAATATTCTATTCTCAAAATCAAATAAGATTGATAGTAATGTTCGAATAATGGAATAATCTATTGTATTATTTTCACTATTATTATTATTATTAGAAAGTGTTTCTGTAATGGTTTTACTCAGATATCTTTCTATAATGGAATGACTATAAACTTTTGCAAATAAAATTCGAATAAACTAAATTTACAATATAATAGTTTAATATATATATATATATACTTCATTGGCTCTTTGTTTATGCATTATATTCATTACATTCTGACAATGGTCTTTAATCTTCTTATCATATTCTCCTTGGATATTGGAAAATTTAGTATCTATTGGAATTCCACAACCACAACTACCCAACGGAATCTTTACATTTTCAGCGGATAATTTCCATAAATGACTGAAATCTTCTTCACATAATATACGTAAGTGGTGTAACTGATCTAATTCATCCTATTAACAAAATTATATTAATATATACTTGCAATTCATTTTCAGCTTGTTGATAATCTAATAATAATTTATAAAAGTGGTGTTCCTTTGGAAATGATTCTAATCTTTCTTTTGCAATATTGATTATACTTATTATTGTAATATAATCTTATATCTTTATAGAACTCTATACTCTGATATATATTTTGTGCACTATTCAATGATTTTCCACTATTATTATCATCATTTTCCACTATTTCATTCTCTAATATGTCATTATATTGGTTTTCTTCGTTTATACTCACTTCAACGGAATTATCTTCCTTCTTCATTGATTCTTGCCTCCATTCTTCCTTTATTTTCTCTTTCTCCTCTGTTGTAATGTTTAATATACTATCTCCTTCAATTACTTCATTTTCTTCTCTATTTGCTTTTCTCAATATGGAGGGTGATGATACTCTATCAATTTCTATTAAACATTGTGGTAAATCCTCTGAATAAGTAAGATACTCAGATTGAGGTGGCTCGGTTAATATTGGACGACATTCTGGTGGAATATTTGGTGGTAAGATTGATGTTGGAATTTGTGGACTAACTGGTGTGTTAGCAGCTGAAACAGAATCAACATTAAAATCATTACCATCACTTATCTCTGAGTCATTTATTTCAGATAAAACAGAATCTCTTTCACAAACATCAGAAACTGGTAATGCAACGTATGCTGGAGGTGGGTTTGAATAAGTGTGTAAACCACTAGTACCTCCTCTGTGATAACAAGAAAATGAATCAAAACGGCGAACCACTAGTTTTTGAAACTGTCTGAACTTGTTCTTGATAAATTTGAACCATATCCTGGAGATATGGGTGAAACTAAGTGGTAGTCTGGATTCACCTTTTGTAATTCACCTGAAATCCTACCATGATAGCTTAAATGTGTTTGACTGTTTTTTTGAGAAGATCTTAACTGAGGTGGTGGAACAGATGACTCTGTCTCACTGGCAGGAGTTAATGGCGTGTTCTTTCCACTACTATGCTCAGAATTATTCCGTGGCTTCTGAGACATGAATAATCAATAAAAAATACTCTTCTGTTCAGATAAATCAAGCTCGAGGTTTGAAGTTATTGTTTCTCATCATTTTCACAATAAGCATTAAGTTTATGAGAAAATAGAAGTAATATTTATTTTATTTTATAAAAATATCTTTCAAATAAAACAATAAATAAATACTGTTTTGAATTATCACTTATGTAGCTGTTAGTAATTCTGTTCACATATCATTCAATAATTTCATAAACTTTAAAGTATTTTAATATATGTTTTATGATAAAGAGAATGAAACAAAAATTACGGATCAGATCTGATCAAATCGCATTTCTTGCCGTTATAGCAGTGATCAGTGCATCAACCACACTTTCTTGCATTAATAAATCAGCATACCAAGTTAAAGAATGTGATGATCACAATTGTGACCCAAACTCAATGAAGGTTGGTATCTGTGAAAAAGAAGGTCAATTATTGCAATTAGGTGGTAAAGAAAATATCATTTGTCAATCACCAGCAAAGATTTGTGGATCTTTAGAAACTGAGCTATCTAATAATAGAATACTAGTAGATGATAATGCGACAAGTGTTGAAGATAATTTAACTACAATTGAAGAGATGACAACACCTTCTGAGACTAAAATCCCTCTTCCTACAAGTTTTACACCATCAACTCATACTCCATCAGATGAAATTCCAATAGAAATACCTAAAGAAGCTAATGAAACAATTTCAATAGCCTTAAAACAAGTACAAGAAATAACAAAACAATTAATTAACTCTGGTGTAATGAAACCAACAGAAACTAGTGTATCCGCTCAACGCGCTGCTAGAAAGGAATATGAGAAATTACCAATTCCAACAGAGAAATCAACAAAAGATTTTATTGATTTAATGCAACAAACTCAAACAAAGACAGTCAAATTCGAAAATATTCAATCTATTGATATGACCAATTACAATAAAAATATAAAATTAGAAGATAGCCAAATAGATGGAAATTCTAACGAATTAGTAATTCAACCCAAGAAGAAGAGTAATAGTAGTAGTAAAGAAAGAAGATATTTACAGAACAGTGAAGAAATGGAAGAAAAAGAAGAAGAATCAACAATTCAATTATTTGATGAATCAAACAACATAGTATATGAAAACTCCAAAATCAATATCATATCAAGAGAATCTTTAAGTCAAAATAAACCAATTATCATTCAGAATTGCAACGGTATATTCAAAAGTTTAAAAAACTCTATTATTCGAAATGTTGAAGTGATTATTTATAATGATATTATATTCAATTGTCAAGGAAGTGATAATAATAATAATGATTATGGTTTATTCACCAATATAGCTGATAATGTTACTTTTATAAATGTAAAAATAATATTCAATTATGATGGAATTAGAACTATATCAATAAATAGTAATATTTCATCTACTATTGACTTTGGTTTATTAGCTGGTGAAAGTAAAGATTCATCAATCAATAATATTCAAATATATGGAAATATTATTACAGTAAAAGGAGAGAAAGATAAACAAATAACATATGGTAATTTGATTGGATTAAACACTAATTCTAATATTAATAACTGTTATATTGATTTATCATTTGTATTATTATATCAGAATATAGTATATGGTGGAATAGTTGGTGTTTATAAAGGTGATAATAGTATAACTGATTCGTATGTTTATTTATCAAGTGGTTTAAGGGTTGGAGTGGATGAAAATATTAATCAATTTATATATGGTGGTTTAATTGGTAAAAGTGAAAGTGGTAAAGTTAATATTGTAAATGATTGGATTAGTTTAAATGTATTAGGAATTGAAATAAATAGTGAAAATGTGAATTTTGGTGGAATTATTGGTGTTGGTGAAGTTTCAATAACTAAATCATCACTTAAAATGATTGTTACCCAATCTAAATTCTATATTAAAGATATAACAACAGATAATAAGAAATGTGGTTATGTAATAGGTGATGATAAAGAGATTGATATGGTTAATTCAACTATCAATTATGAATCATGTAATAGTAAAATATTATCTGATTGTATATCACCAATATTGAGTTATAAAGCAGGAAATTCATCATATCCAACAAAGAAAGCTGAAACAAGAATATTAACATCATCAATACAGAATAATTATGTATTTGGCAATGGAATAAATACAGAAGACTATAAAGATGGTAAAATTATAAATACTCCACCATCAGATTATTGTAATGATGGTATTCTAGAGAATGGTATATGTTATTATACTAAATACACTCCCACTAATCGACCACAGGTACAATCCTATTTGATCATATCAACTGAAGGAATGAATAGTAAAATAGCATCAAATAGTAAATTAGTCTGTCCAAATAAATGTAATTTAAATGGAATATGTCAATATGGTGAATGTTTATGCTTTCCAGGTTTTACTTCTTATGATTGTAGATTAAGAACTTGCCCATATGGAACAGCTATTTCTAATCCAACTAATGGTTATGATAAAGATGATAGAGTCAATTATGAATGTTCCAATCAAGGTAAATGCAATAGAGAGAATGGATTATGTGAATGTTTTGCTGGTTATGAAGGAAATGCTTGTCAAAGAACAAAATGTCCAAATCAATGTTCAAATCATGGTGTTTGTACCACTGTAAATGAAGCAATCTTATATAAAGATGATAACTTGGATTTAAATTACAATAAAAAATATGGAAAATGGGATAGAGAATCAATTCAACTATGTGTTTGTGATAAAGAATATAGTGGAGTAGATTGTTCTATTAGAAAATGTCCTAAAGGTTATTTAGCTGATAGTGAATGCGATTCTCCTTCTCAAGGTGAAATAAAAGTAACTTATAGTAGTAATGATATTTCTCAAATTAAAGCTGATAATAGTGATGATAAATATTTAGTATATTTAAAATATACTGATCCAAATAACCATGTTTGGTTTACTAGTTCATTTGCTTTTCATTTAAGAGATGAATGGCTTAAAGCGCTTGGATCTTTGCCAAGTTATGCAATTTCAATTGAAGGAGTTGAGATTGATAAAGAAACTACAAATACTGCATTTTTATCAGTTACTATTACTTTTTCAAAACATCAAACTGGTAGACAATATCCAATTGAAGTAATTGGAACTAAAGAAATGAAGGAAATACCTGAATTAAGAGATGCTAAAAATGGATTTTATCATTGGCTTAATCCTAATTTACACAATTTACTTGATACTGAAAATGGTAAGATTACCTATGAGATGGAAAATACTCAAAGAGGTTATGAATGCAGTAATAATGGTATTTGTAATACACA
This sequence comes from Proteromonas lacertae, assembly GCA_002245135.1. Taxonomy (NCBI): domain Eukaryota; class Bigyra; order Opalinata; family Proteromonadidae; genus Proteromonas; species Proteromonas lacertae. Next base: position 11,064 of record NGBS01000435.1, on the reverse strand, counting down.
GAGTGGAGTATGTAACTGTTTTGATGGATTTTCTGGTTTAGCTTGCAGTGAAGTGGAAGAAACAGTATAATTAAGGTGTTCTATATTATATAATATTGTAATTGTACGAATTTGTTGTTTTTGGAAAGAAAATTGAGTTGAATAATGAATAATGAAAAATTATCCGTTTATAAACAATATTTGATAGAGGTTTGAATTATTCTTCCTCAAACCAAGTTTTTCTTCAATATATTTTTGATATTTTTTAAGAAGCAATACATGAATAGAGGGAATTACGATTCGAAAAATGAGTATATATATATTTATGTTGTCCAAATATAATTTTAATAGCAGTGCAACAGGTGGTGCTGGAACGTATTGTTGTGTTAAACTATAATCTGTTAGATATGGCGCAGGAAGTACAGATGATCGAAAAGCTATGATCCAAAGAAGAAAGGATATGGAACGAAGAAAGCGTGAAGAAAGAAATAAGGGCATTTCTATCCAACCAACAATAAAATCTAATCCAACACCTACACCTAGTATTTTATAATTTATTACTTTACTCATTAGCATTGAAATTATTTTCTGCCCCAAAAATGGGATCTGTAACTTGGGATGAGTATTATTATCATCTTATACTAAATATCTTAGAGAAAAAAGAAATGAAGATGATGTACCAGAATATACAGAAGAAGCAAAAACTCTTGAACCAGTAAGACCTGTAATTAGAGAAGTTGTTTCACCCCTTCATCCAATTGAACAAAGTTTAAAAAAGAATGGTTTAGTAGCATCTTATGATCCAACCGCCGGTGATGAAATACCAACAGAAGTGTTAGAAACACCATCACCTCCAAAAAATAAAAATAGTAGCAATAGTGCAAAAGAAGAAAAAGTTGAAATAGAAGATGATTATCGAAGTAATAATAATCCTAATAGAACTGCAATGATGAATAGAAACTATGATTATAATGATAGACCTATAGCTGGATCTCCTAATGTCCATATTAACAGAGATAATCCGCAACAACGCATGGATCAGGAAAGAAGGGATAGTTATTCGCCTGGTCCAGATGATGATGATGATGAAGATGATTATTATGCTAATGATTATAAATATAGAAGTGATGATGAAGGAGATTATGATTATACACCCCCTGGTGAAGCAGATTATGTCAGACCAAGTGGTGATGGTGAAGGTAGCGATAAGTATGATAGTGAACCAATAATATTTGCTGATTCTGAATCTAAGAAATGTTTCTTAACAAAACCATGTCCAATCAAATATGGAGTTGTGCAATGTTATATTGAAAGAACAAAACAAGGATTTAGAGGTAATTCATGTCAGTATGATGTGTATTTAAGAGATGGAAAGTATATTTTAAAAATATATTCGTTTCATTTTATTTTAATAGTCAATATATATTATCAGGAAAGAAGAAATCACACAGCAAAACATCAAATTATTATATAGCATCAGATAGAGCAGGATTAGATCAAGTTGGACCAACATTTTTAGGTAAATTAAGAGCAAATTTTGTTGGCACAGAGTTTACTATATATGGTCCAGGTAAAAATCCAAAAGTATATATTATCCCCACTAATATTTGAAATAGGATTTGGATGCAGATACATTATCAACAACAACATCGTTAGTTAGGGATGAAAGAGGTGTTGTTTTGTATGCTAGCAATTTATTAGGAGCAAGAGGTCCTCGTAAAATGACAGTAATCTTCCCCAAAGTGAAGAATGAAACAGATGTAACAGAATGGAGGCCAATCAAGAAGAAGGATGGTATATTGGCGAAATATCAAAGGCAAGAAATAGCAGATTTAGATTTTCTTCATAATAAAAGCCCTAGATGGAATGAACAAGTTGGAGCTTATGTCTTGAATTTCAATGGTCGTGTAACAATGGCATCAGTGAAGAATTTCCAATTAATTCGTCCTGATGATGAAAATAATGTAATTCTACAGTTTGGAAGAGTTGGTAAAGATCAGTTCACAATGGATTTCCAATATCCATTAAGTGCTTTTCAAGCATTTGCAATTTGCTTAAGTAGTTTTGATAATAAAATATTATGCGAATAGAATACATTTTTGTATGATAATTTTTATATTCTTTCTGTTTTTATATAATTATTGCTTTGCAAATGTAGATTTATAACAGAATGAATGTATGTGATTCATAAATATGTTTAGATTGAATAGAATAAAGAAAAAGGAATCAAGCTTTGTTCAAGTTCTTTCAACATAATTTTTAAAAAATGAAGGTTTTTTACTATATATTGATTATTATATCAATTGCTTCTGCGTGTAACAATTTCTGTAACAATCATGGTATCTGTGGAGCATATAATAGATGTGAATGCTACCCAGGATGGGGAGGTTCTGATTGCTCTTTAAGTATAGGTTTATATTCATTTCAATAGGAGGATGTCCATATGGAGAAGGATTTGTTGATATAGCATTGGGAGACTTGAACCATGATGGTCAAATCACTAACGATGGTGTTTATACTGAATGGCAACCAAAAACTCTGCTTTATGAAAATTTAGAATATCCAATTCTATCAACAGGAAGAGCTCACAGATATGCAGAATGTTCAAATGCTGGTTTGTGCAATAGAGAGACAGGTGAATGTGAATGTTATCCAGGTTATGAAGGTAGTTCATGTCAAAGAAAGAGTTGTCCATCTTCTTCTGCTGATACAACCTGTAGTGGTCATGGTATTTGTGTATCTTCTGAACAAATAATCAATGAAATGAGTGCAGACACAAAATACGTTGGTTGGGAGACTGATAAGTATTATGTATGCAAATGTGATAAAGGATTTGAAGGTATTGATTGTAGTAATCGTAAATGTCCTCAAAGTTTAGATCCTCTTAATAATGATCCATATAAAGGTGAATATACTTATTTTATTGAAACTGATTATGGTACTACTACACTTGCACCTTCTTCAGATGATATACAATATGTTGAAACTTATAGAATTAAATATTATAAAGATGGTGTTAGTTATATTACTCCTACACTGTATGGAAGAAAAGATTATTGTAAAGGTAATACTATTGAAAACTCAAAAGCTGCAGAAATGGAAAGTGAAATTAAAACTGCATTACAGAAAATACCATTATTAAACCAAGTTGATGTTGAAGTAAGATGTACAACCGATGCTGATGTAACTGCAACAACAAATGGAAATAATAATGATGAATATAAAACAAAAATAGATGGTAAACCAATTGCACCAAGAGCAGGTAATTCTCTCTCAGTGAATTTAACATTAAATGCAGTTGATATATTGACTTATAAAGATGATAAAATAGAAATAATAAAAAATGTGATTATGAAAACAGATGTAAAGAAAGTTGGAAAACAAAAAGCTTATAATGTTCCACACTCAAAATCCACATCAATATGTTCAAGTAGAGGTAAGTGTAATCTTCAATCAGGTGAATGTGAATGTTTTGAAGGATATTATGGAGTAGCTTGTCAAATGAGAAAAGAAGTGTAAGATTGTTGTTATTTTTTTAAATTAATTTATTAATATTATTTGTATAAATTCCATTTGCGTTATATGATAATATGTATTATAATCATAATTTCATTTAAATAAACACTTTTTGTTAAGTATTTACAAATATATCCGTTTCTTTTGATTTTGAATTTGTGTTTTTTGCATAAATGGCTGAATATAAAATTATATACAACAAATGCAGAGGTCGTGCTGAAGTTTTAAGAATTATTCTTGAGTTTGCTGGTAAGAAATACGATGAAGAATACATTGACGATAATTGGCCTGAATTGAAGAAAAAATTAACAGAATCTGGTGAAATAGCATTTGGACAAGTGCCATTATTGAAACATAATGACAAGAACATCGTTCAAAGTTGTACTCAACTTAGATATCTAGGCAGACTGTATATTTTTGGTTTTATGTTAATATATATGGATATTATGGTGAAAATGATGAAGAAAAATGGCAAATCGATATGGTTGTGGATGGAACTTATGATTTAAGATCTAAATTATATGATGCTACTGTATTTAGTAAGAATGAAGCTGCTGATTCTAAAGTATTTGTTGAAACAGTACTTCCAACTTGGCTTACTTATTTTGAAAACTTGAAGAAGAGAAATGAAGGTGATTTTTATGTAGGAAAGAAAGTAACAATAGCTGATGTTGCTGTATATGATACATTATATGAATGTAATGTAACTGCCAAAGGTATGGTGTTAGAAAATGAAACTTTAAAGAAATTTATGGAATCTTTTGAAAAAATACCCAAATATGCTGAATATCGTAAATCATCAAGATGGCATACAGAATAATTAATTTTGAATTAAAATTAATTGATTTCTATTTCTATTTACATTATATTTATTCAACATTACTAGATAACACATTTTTGAAATCAAAACTTTTGAAACCCATATATTATTTAAACAGCAAAAAGAAGAAAAGAGAAAGATAAATTGATATCAAAAAACACAAACAAATATATCTAGTTATATATATAAAATTACAACATTAAAACTTTAAGTTATATAAAGCTATCTCTTATTTCTGTTTGAATTTGGTTATAAACATAGAATAATACTTCTATATCTATTTATCAGGAATAGATGTACCACTTTTTTCATAGGAAAATCCAGCAAAAGCATCTTCATCAATTTCACTCATAGAAATCTCAGAATGAATGCTACTATCAGTACCTATGCTTTTATCAGTATAAGTATTATCAAAATTACTAGTATCCATTAAACTACGTATTTGTGGAACAAAAGGAGGTACATAAGACTTATTAAACACTTCATTCCAATCAACTTTATATTTCTTAAATAATTTATCATTTTTCACATCATCTTCACCACTATTTCCACTACCCAATCTACAATTCACATCTTTAGTTAATAAACCTCGAATAAAATTCTTTGCTTCTCTACTCATAATGCTATTTTCAGGAAATACAACATCTGCTTTTAATATATTATTAAATAAGACATTATTATTCATATTATTATTTCCACAATAAAATGGTGGAACACCCACTATCATTTGATACATTAAGCATCCTAAACTCCACCAATCAACTTCAACAGAATATCCCTTTGATTTTTGATTAATTATTTCTGGTGCTAAATAATTCGCACTACCACAAAATGTACTTGCTTTAACCATATTTTCATTTATATCTTTTCCTATCTTTGCTAATCCAAAATCAGCTAATCTTATATGTCCATTTTTATCCAGTAATACATTCTCTGGTTTTAAATCTCTATATATAATATCTGCATTATGGAGAGCGCATAAAGCTAAGATTATTTCGCATATATAAAACATACTATCTTCTTCACTAAATTGCTTCTTTGTTCCTAAACGATGAAATAAATCACCTCCTCCACAATAATCCATTACAAAATACAATTTTAAATCAGATTGAAAGGCATAATATAATTGTACAATAAATGGATGTTTAATTTGTTCTAATATCTTTCTTTCGGATAATGTATGATCGATTTGTGTTTTATTACTAACCATATGTTTATTAATGATCTTCATAGCGTATATTTGTGAATTATCTATTTTCCTAACCAACATTACTTTACCAAAAGCTCCTTGTCCTATCATTCTAATTAATGTAAAATCACTTATCCCTATTTTATGGTTTAAATTGGATGAAGATGAATTATAACTTCCTCTAGATCCATTTATATTATTATTATTATTATTATTACTTGATCGTAAATCACTTTTATTACATATCATTAATATTCTACTTTCTATATAACTACGTGAATCATTAGATGAATCAATATGACTATCATGTGAATGGATTACTAAGTAGCCCCATTCTCTATCAGGTATATGTAATTCAAAACATGATTTATAACGATTACAGGTATGATAATGAAAATGGCAATTTCCACAAAATAAACAATTACGAGTTAATACAAACTGGTTTGAATTATTTAGATTTGTATTGGATTGTGTTATTTTTATATTCTCTATAATGTGCTTGTGACAGATAACTGGTGATCGATCATAGTCTTTTATTATTGCGTTGTCTAAGGGGATTTTACCTTTAGGGATTATATCATGAGGAGTGTAATAATACACTAATTCACCATCATCGTTGATTTCAAACCAACGCTTTTTTATTACGTTGGTTAATTTACCACGTTTTGTATAACAGTATCTTCCATCAATGGGAGATTCTGAATGTTGCAAAATTGGATAATTTTCATCGTAATCACTTACATTTTCTTCTACTGGATATAGACTGTCTTTGCCACGGCTTGAATGAAGTAGAGAACGTGAAGATTTTGAACAGGATGCAATCTCTAAAGATTCAATTACTTGTTGGATTGTATCATCTGATTCTGTGTGTAAATGGAGGATAATTTTATCTTCTTTATCAGGGACTGATAATAATAAACAAGGAGAACAGAAATTGTATTGATCTACGTGAACTCCTTTTAAAGACATAAAACCAACCGGTTCTTTATCATACTGATGTTTATAATAAGGCAATGAACCTGAACAAAGTATAACTTTTTAAATATACCTTCTTTGGGCATAGAAAACCATCTCAAAATAACTTTTTGAAAAATATTCTTCTTTTTTGTCATCGGCCATCTTGTTTGGGATAAATCAATTTCATTTAAATTCATATTGTTATTCTCATTAATCAACAAGCTGTAATAAAGAAGTAAGAATACAAATATATGTTCAGTGATTTGACCATTTATTATACATCAAAGAAATGAATTGAGATTACTAAACTTACTATTTTTTTAAGTTTTGAAATTTCTTGCTCTGTAAACCATGGCTGATAAACACGCTGTTATAAAAAATGCTGATATGTCAGAAGAAATGCAACAAGAAGCTGTAGATTGTGCTAGTCAAGTATTTAGAGATTTTTATTATATGTTATGAATAGGCTCTTGAAAAATTCAACATTGAAAAGGATATTGCAGCATTTATCAAAAAAGAATTCGATAAAAAATATAACCCAACTTGGCATTGTATTGTAGGAAGAAACTTTGGATCTTATGTCACTCATGAAACTAAACATTTTATTTACTTCTATCTTGGACAAGTAGCAATTCTATTATTCAAGTCAGGATGATTTAAGATAATTTAGATAAATATTTCTATTTTTGAGTATGTGTATATCTGGATTAGCATTACATAATCATTTTCATTAATATAATCCAATATCAGCGAGTTTAAACTCTATTACTAACAAAGAATTAGTAATTGATATTAGGAGACTTTTATAGCTTTTGAAATTCATCAAAAGTGTTTGTATTTGAAACAAATAAACATAATAAAATCACAGTTAGGGTTAAATCCTTTCATTAAAGAAAGGAAACGAACCAAAAAATGGTAAAAAGCCTGAATTGTTATAAAGTATTTGATGATATATGTAGAATTATTTATTTGATTATATTTATGGGTTATGAAAAAAACTTTCTTTCATATACATTTTATTGTATTATAATATGTGATTGCTTCATTAATAAAGCATATTCACTTAAATAACATAGTTATAGGAAAAAAAATAAACATTAATTATCACTACTAGTTTTTCTTTCTTTTAATACGACTATTAAATAATCACCTTTGTGAAATTTAAGTGAATCCAATGTCTCATCATCATATTTCCCTTTTCTAGTACTATAAACTACACCTAAATCTGTTATTTTATTATAACCACTTCTGGATGGATAAACAGTGGAATAATTAAATGATGTATTACTGCTTCTAGCTGTTTCGTTCACTTCTTTTATTAAGTTTGTTAATTCTCTTAAAGTAGCATCACTCCTATAATGAATTTAAACAATTTTGATTATATTATCTATACCATGTATATAATTGAATTTCACCTTCTGGTGTATTTCCATACACTTTAAAGTCATCATAATCTATTGTTATGATAAATTAAAATGCATACTTGTAATCTTCATTAATTATTAAGAATGTTCGAATCAAAAATGGACATGTCTATTCACTGTTACATCATAATTCATACTTTTTCTCTATCAACTCTTCTATATGGCATTGTAACAATGTGAATATATTGTAAACTGTATTATTTGTTCTATAAAAAGTCTGGATTAGAGAATAAAATGAAAAATATAATCTGATTTGATTATTCAAACTCAAGGCTTGAAGATCTTTAGTTTTTAATGAATCCATTTTTTTGTGTCTATTGATAGGTATATTTTAAAATATAATATACTAGTTGGCACTATCCTCTGTGCTGCTGAGAAAACCAAATTCACTGGTTTGATAGCTGCTACTTATAGTCCATTTCGTTATGATGTATTTATTTAATCAAAATATTAATACATAGAATCAAGAGTTGAATTTGACTGCAGTTCCATTACAAGCTGATTATTTAGTAAAGACAGGAGTAAAAGCAGTATTTGTAGGAGGAACAACAGGTGAAAGTTTAATAATGTCAATGGCAGAAGAAAAGAATTGGCAAAGAAATGGGTTGAAGTAGGTAAAGAAAAGGGTATTAAAGTTATAATTCACGTTGGAGCTGAAAGTATCAGAGAAGCTAAAGAATTTTCAGCATATTGTGAAAGTATTGGTGTTGATGGAATAGGTGCTATGTCAACAGTATTCTTCAAACCAAATACAGCTGATAATTTGGTAAAACAAATGAAAGAAATCGCCAGTGGTGCTCCCAATACACCATTTTTATATTACCACTTACCAGCCTTGACTGGCTGCAAGGTAGGTATGCCAGACTTTTTGAAGTTAGCAATTAATGAAATTCCAACATTTGCAGGTATTAAATTCACAGATGTAATCTTAAACGATGTAACTGAAATGCAAAGTATGTTAAAGAATATGGGTAAATCTGATTCAATAAGTTTATTATATGGTGTAGATGAATCATTTGATGTATCTGTATTTATGAGAATGGATGGTGGTGTTGGTTCAACTTATAATTATGCTGGACAGATATACAACAACATAATGGAAGCTTATAAAGCTGGAGATCATAAGAGTGTAAGATTATATCAATACAGAAGTGAATTGTTTGTAAGAATCTTTGCAAAATATAATGTCAATAATATGGATGCTCATAAGTTATTGAATACTTGGACAACTGGTGTAGATGTTGGTCCTCCAAGATTGCCATACTTAATGGTAACAGAAGAATTACAAAAACAATTTAGAGCTGATTTAGAGAAGGCTAAATATTTTGAATGGGTAAATGAAAAATATGAATCAAAAGATAAAAGTACAAACAGTTGGATAATAGGAGGTATTATTACTGGTGCTTTGGTATTGATTATTATTATTATTGGATTGTACTATTTGTTCAGAATGTTGATTTCTAAGAATGTAATGAAGGAAGAACCTACTGCTGGTGATTCTACTACTAATGCTCCATTATTAAATCAACAGTAGAAAAAAGTAATGTGATAATAATAATAATTCATTGTTTACTTTTCTATTGTTGGTGAAATATGAAAATAATCTGATTTGTACGATTGATGTTATTCATTTTATTATTTAAATGGATTATTATTTTCAAAAATATACTATTATTAGTGTATAGAACATTAACAAAGTGTGTAAACTTAAGAAGTCACTTCTGTTATATGTAATATTATTTAGAATATTTTATTCAACTCAGTTAAAAACCTTGATGATGGTAGCTTTCTAGTAACATGTCTGTATGCTTCAAAAACCACACTGTAAAGTTCGAATTTCATCAAACCTCAATTTTGGATTTTTTCTTATTTTTCTCGTTTAGGTGTATAATATAGGTTATATAAATATATAGTATTATTGAATGCAGCTTAAGTAAAAATGCCAACACTGAGTGTAGCTTATGGAGTGGATTTAGGAACAACTTTCTCTGCTGCTTGTTTTATTGGAGCTGATAGTGTTGAACATATGATTAATCCAAACTCTGGAGCTATTAATACTATTCCTTCTTGTGTTTGTTATTTTTTTAAATTAGATAATGCCGCTGTAGGTACCGCTGCTGAATTAAAGGCTAAATCAACTCACAGTACATTAATTTATGATTCAAAAAGGTTAATTGGCAAATATTATAGTGATATTATACCAGAAGAAATAGATAGTTTCCCATTTGAATGTATTGAAGATGATAAACTTGTGAAGTATAGTATAACTATTGAAGGAAAAAAGACAATAATATCACCAATAACAATATCATCAGAGATTCTAAAACATATTAACAAAATATCTTTATCTCAAATAACTTATAATAATGTAATAGTAGATGATATTCATGTTGTGATTGGTATTCCTGCTGTTTTTAAATACCATCAAAGAGAAGCAACCTATCAAGCAGCTAAAAAAGCTGGATTAAAAAACATAGAATTATTAACAGAACCATCAGCTGCTGCTTTAGCTTATATTCAATCTAACCATGATCAAATCATAAATAAAAATGATTGTAATATTTTAGTATATGATTTTGGAGGTGGAACATTTGATGTATCAATAATTAATTTAAAAGATAAAGAAATAAGTGTAAAAGTAACTCATGGAGATGATCATTTAGGAGGTCAAGATATAACTCGAAGATTGGAAGAATATATAAAGAAAGATATTAAAAAGGTAATGAATATAGATATATCAAAGAATGAAAAATTGAAACTTAAAATTCATAATGCATGTGATGAAGCAAAGAAAAACTTATCATCAGCAGAAGATGCAGAAGTATACATGGAGCTTTCAGGTAAAAGAATATTCAAAAACAATAACAAGATCAACTTTAACTAATTTATGTAAGGATTTGTTTCAAAGAACTGTAGATGTAGTAAATCAAACATTGAATTTAGGTAAAATGACAGCTAAAGATATTGATTATATAGTATTAGTTGGAGGTTCAAGTAGATTACCTCAAGTAAAAGAATATATTAATAACAATTTTAAAGAAATTCCTATTAGTAAAAGTGTAAATCCTGATGAAGCTGTAGCTATAGGATGTGGAATATATGCAAATTATAAACTTAATGGGAAGTATCCATTCAAAATAATTGACTTTATTCCTCCTAATCCAATCTCCTTTGGTATA
>NGBS01001432.1:0-12355 GCA_002245135.1 Proteromonas lacertae | reverse complement strand
AAATAATGAAGCACAACCTATAGAACCAGATATTCAACCAGCACCAGAGGTAGAAAAAGTAGATATGGTAGAGTATAATAGTAGAATCAAAAATGGGTTTGGCTTGGCCATCCCATTCTCTTTTATACTATACATATGTATTGTCTTTATTTTTTGTACTATTTACAAGCTTGACTTGATAGAGTTTTATAAAATAAAAGAAAACTATCAATAATTCAGCCAAAAAAAAAATATAACCAAAAATAATAAAAAAAACTAAACTAGCTGTTGTATTTTTTTAATTTTTATTCTCACTTTTTGAAATGTCTCTTTATCTATTGATTTTTATATCATAAATCTATTGCTACCTTATAGGTAATTAACAAAATTTGAATTTTAGACTGATCAAATTACTTTTTTATAATTAAAAATCGAAAAACAAAAATCGAACGATTTCAATAAAAATAGTCGTTTTGTCTGAATTTTCATTCCCTTTATTTAGATCTTTCTCGCTAATTAGAGCAAATGAGATCCCCAAAACAACCATGTAAAGTCACTGTCAAAAAAACTCCTGTTACAGAGTCTGAAAAAGAGAAAATTAGAGCTCTGGTAAATCAATCTTGTAGTATTGGAGAAATTGCCTTAAAAATGGCAAGAACCAAGAGTACTATTTGGAAGTACTTACAAATTATGGGTTGAAGACGTCCAAAGCCAAATCAAGTATTTCACCACCTAAGGTTAGAAGAGGGAGAAAGCCAATTATTTTGAACTCTATCATTAGTGGGCAAGCTGTTAGAGATTATATCTTGAGAAGTCAAGTTAATGGCATTACAATTCAATCTGCCAAAACACTCAGAAATGTGTTGGTGAAGAACAGCTTAATCCCTCAACAGTATCATTAAGTACAATTTGTCGTTATTGTAAATCATGGAAGATCTTTTTTGGAAATAGTGGAGTTTGTCCAGGCTTGACCCAAAAGAACGTTGAAGAAAGATTAATGACAGTATCTCAAAACATATTCTTGGATTATAAGACGATTATGTTCTCAGATGAGTCGATGATTAGACTTAGAAATGTTAAAAGTGTTGGATGGAGTATCTCTGGAAAACCTATTATTAGGAAGCAAAGGATCAATGGATTCACTGATCTGATGGTTATGCAGAAGTCATTTGAACCAAAGATGGTGTAAGTAAGGGAATAAATTCAGTTAGATATTGTCGATTTTTAAAGAAAACTTTACCGCCTCTAATTCAACAGCATCCATTGGTAAACCATCAGAGACAATGTTATTTCTTACAAGACAATGCCAGCATACATAAAAGTAGGTATACCACAGAATATCTTCAAAGGAACGGTTGGAAACCTATCAGACATCCACCGTTTTCTCCAGACTTAAATCCTATTGAAAAGGTCTGGGCGACTCTAAAACACAAGATTAGTGAAGATGAAAACAATTTCAAAGACTTAGATAGCCTAGAAGAAGCTGCAAAAAGAATTTGGAATGAAATAATGTCAAGCCAAGCACCAGACATAAATATGCTTTTAGATATCGTGAAGCATGTATGGGCATGTTTACAAACAGGGTGACTTCGTTCTAGACAATGACATTAAACGAATTAGAAAGATAACAAACATCCCAGAAGAGTAATTAGCCTAAAAGAAGGTTTTATACAATTTTATACAATTGTCCGAATTAAAAAAATATTTTGTAGGGGTTTTTCATTTGATTTTATGTTGGCCAAAATTAATACATATAATATAGTAGCCATTTAAAATATTAACTCAAAAGTATTTCAACTAGTTAGCGTTTAAAATACTTCGAACGATTTGGAATTTAGGCTCGAGCTTGACTTAATTTATTTTGTTAAATAGAAAGAGATATGGAATTTTATATTTTCAAAAATATATATTATGATGTATTTATTTATGATATATTAGAAAAATCAAATAAAAAACAAAAAAAGTTAAAAAAAAATGAATCGAACGTTCGAGCCAAATCGAACGAATATTTTTGAAACTACTATTATAAGAAAAATTCGCTATTTAATGATTTCGTATAATTTTTATGTTTTTTATTTATGTTATTTTTTACATATTAAACAAACACCAATTTTTATCAAAGTAATGAATTCAAAGTGCTTTTTCAAGTATATGGATTAAAGCATAAACCAGACAAATTTAAAGTATATATATTAATACTTATAAGTTCTTCATCATCTTCTCAAACTCTTCAGCTTTCTTTCTTTTCTCTTCTTCAATTCTCTTCTTAAACTCTTCTTCCATCTTCTTTTCTAATTCATCGTTTTCTTTTTTCATCTTTTCTTCCATTTGTCTCTTTTGTTCTAATACCCATTTCTTTCTTAACTCTTCTTGTTGTCTCATATTCTCTTCTTCTTGAAGCATTCTAATAACAACTAATTCTTCTTTTCTTTTCTTTTCTGCTTTTTCTTGTTTTCTTTTCTCTCTGCTTCTTCTTGTACTTTTCTAACTCTTTCTTCTTGTTGTTTTTTCTTTTTTTCTTCATCTTCTTGTTTCTTTCTCTCAGCATCTTGATGTTTAATTTTCTCTTCTATCTCTTTTTGTTTTTCTTCATCTTTTTTAGTTAATTCAGCATTAAAATACTTCAATTCAGCATCCAGTATATCAATATCAGTAACATCAAGAAGTGTAGTATCAGACCTTGGTGACATTGGAGGTGTAAAGGTAGGACTTTGGCTACTTAATAAATCATCAGCAGATGTTCTTGATTCAGTATCTTTCACAATTATACCCATTGGTTCATCAACAAAATCAGAATCCTTAACAATCTTTCTTTTCTTTAAATGAATTAATTCATCATCACTATCAATAACTGCTTTTGTTTTAGGTTTCTTTACAGTATCAGTTCTTCTTTTATAAACTCTTTTAGGTTTTTGAGGTACAGTTGGTGGTGGTGTTCTTGTTGTGGTTGTTGTTGTTGTTTTAACTGAGGTTGAATAAAAGGTTTAATCTGTTTTACATTTGGTTTTACTATACTCTTCATCATCGTCACTAAAGTATAAATTCATATACTCATTTTGATCTAATGTCTCTAGATTTAATGGGAATTAACTTCTGATTATCAAACTTACATGAAAAGCAATAATAAACTGCTCAGGTTCAAAAACATGGAGATTTTCTATTTTGTAGTGCATATATACAGCCGTCAAAGAAATTTCAAAGTCAGAGTTCACTATAATGTTAACGAATTAGCGTTCTACTGCAAAGAAGTTGGATGTAGTTTTACAGTTAAATATAAACTAACAGGATGTAGCTATAGGTTAAGTCATAATCATGAAGTAAGAAAATATGAGAGTTTAAAAATGATAGAAACAATGACAAGTGAAATAAAAAATGACGTTAATATATTAGTAAATAACAGCGCTTTAAAGGTACCTAATATAATCAAAATCATAGAAATGAAATATATATTATCGAAAGAAGTCAAACATCAAATAAAAAATCGAATAATTACAGAAAAAAAGAATCTAAAAGATATAATTGATGGTAAATACAAATTTTTTAAAATGATAATCAATAATTATAAATACTATAAAAGTAAATCAGTAATGTTGGTTATAATGGATGAAATACATTTAAAGAAGTACACAACGCTTTTAGCTGATGGAACATTTAACTGTTTGCTTGGAAAAGAGCAGCTTTATTTGGTTTATTGTGCTGTATCACCTAAACTAATATTGTTAGTTGCTTATGCAATTATGACTACAAGAAATAAAGAAGATTATCTGTTTATATATGGCCATTTACAGAAGTATTGCAACATAATAAACGTTGTGCATGACAAAGAAAAAGCTGTTGTCAGCGTCTTAAGAAGCTTAGGTATAAACTTCGTGTTTGATACTTATCATTTATTTCTGTATTTGAAAGAAACAGAGTTAAAAAGAATAATATACAAGTATATAAAAGCTCCTAGTTTAAGCGAAAAACAAAAAAATTGTAGATGAAGCCGATGATAAATATAAAGTATATTTTACTAAAGAAGGAAAAAAGCAGTATGGAATATATGGGATTCATTCAACAGGAAATGTAGAATTTAATAATTATTAAAATAAAAAAAGAATTATATAATAAAAGAGTGAGATTTGATGGATTATTAGAAGTTTTACAAAACTTATATAAAGAAGAAATTGATGAAATAAACAACCAAATACAAGAAAAAGAATGTTTATATTATTCATCAATTCTATGGAAAGAATGCAGTTCAAATTTGTATAATTCAATTGCAGCTGTTGTCTGAAAACTACTATACTGCATATAAAGAAGATGAAAACAGCTATGTGGTGAATAACGAATTTTATATATCAAGGAACGGATCTACTCTTATTTGTTCATGTGGCTATCAAGAAGTAAGCGGTGTACCTTGCGATCCACATTCTATATGCTAGAATAAGATGTAATATTAATGTTTGTATAAGTGAAATGATATCCAACGAGTGCTTCAAAGATTATTTTAATATTCAAACTAATATTACAAATTATAATGGTCGTTTAGAATATCCAGAAGATATAAATGAAATTATTGATAAAGAAAGTCAAAATTATAATAGTACTATTAATGAGGGTAATAATGAAAAAGATATATCAAGATATTGTGAGAGTAATAGTTTGATTATTTCAGAAAGCGAAATTAATATGACATGTCAAAGTATTAAACAATGTTTAATGTCAATATGATCAATGAAATTGATCAATACTGTATTACAGGTATATATGATGAATTAACTACATTAATGTATGATAGAATAAACAAACATGATTTTTGTTTATTTATTAATAATAATTATAAATAATATTTCATTTGATGGACAGTTAATTATTATCACTCTTATTTATTTATTAAATAAAAGATTGATAACTTTGATAAAGTATTATTATTTATAGATAATAATTTTAACAAATAATTCTTTTAATTACTTAATTATATATATTATTTATATTTTGTGTTTATTATTTATTTATTTATGCTGACAATTACTTTAATTATTGATTGATAAAAAAATAAGATATAAAAATTATTAGCTACTAAATACAAGCGAAAATATTGTTCATTTCATTTTTCATTCTACCCCATTCATAAATATTTGTAGCATGTGTTATTTTAACTATAATAATAACAACATAAATAATAAATAAATTATTTAATATTCAACAAGAAAAATCTACTTTCTATAATTCTTATTTGTAGTTCTTCCTTTTCGAATGATAGATTTCTGTGTAAAATTGATTTAGTTTTATTATCAACGAATATTATTTTTATGCTTGTCCATTGCAGCATAGTGTATTAGAAATAACATCTTGAGGCGAACTACTTATAGTATTTGTAATATTCTTGACATATAT
The DNA here is from genome assembly GCA_002245135.1 of Proteromonas lacertae. Lineage (NCBI taxonomy): Eukaryota > Bigyra > Opalinata > Proteromonadidae > Proteromonas > Proteromonas lacertae. The sequence continues at coordinate 6,997 of NGBS01001432.1, read as the reverse complement.
GTTGAAACTTTACAATTAATTATATTATACCTTTATTTAGTCCGATTTCCTATTTAATAATACATTGAAATAAGTGACAACATAAGAAAAGAAAATAGTATTCTTTTATATTCTCCGATTTCAAACTGTTTGTCATAATTTTCTGTATTTGATACTATTTTTGAATTGAATAATGTTAAACAGTAATAGAATTAATATGATATTCGGCAGCATCGGACTTATTTTGTTAATATACCTGTGATTATATCGATTTCAAACTAATGTTACTCTTACTATCTAAATATTATTATTTTCTAAATATATTGAGTATAGTAACTACAGAATAAACTACAAAGAGTTATAGAGCCAACCAGACGAAATTGTTTCAAATATTCAAGTATTAAATCATATTTTGCTAAATATAACATTGAATCCTGTGATGCACAAACATAACTATATATGATAATACGAATTCGTCTCGATTTAGACATTTTAGGTCATTTTTATCATATTTCACTTCATAACTCCATATATTATCAGCCGTTAATTCACAATTTATAACAGAACCTATTAGATAAGTATATATAGTGCATATACAATACGTAGGCTCAAAAAATAAAAATCAAGATAGTTTGTCAAATCAAAAGCTTGTGTTAAGAAATTTATTTTGCTTTTTTCTCATCCATTATCAGCTTAATAACAAAATAAACTGGAGATCCTAAGTGCAGTGATAATGCATAACTAATTTATGCACATAAAAGCGAAATGCAAAAATAGAGATTAATTATGTTTTCAATTAGAAATAAGAAAAGCTTCAATTTTTTTAGAAATAGATTAGTTATATGTTTTTGACCTAATTAAGTTTAATATCGAAGTTTAGAAACTATGGACTAGCTAAAAAAAAGTAAGGCTCAAAATTTGAACCTAAGGCTAAAAATACAAATTCTCCCTCCATCTACATAGCATTTACCCAATGCTCTTGATAATACATGTGGTATTCCAGAATATCTCAATTCCATTTCTTCACATTCATCTGGTTGTAAAATACCTTGAATTGGAGTTATTTCAAATACTTAATTGATGGAGATGTTTGATTTTCAGTTTCATCTATTTCTAATTCCCAATGATAAGGACAAGGAATTATTCGACGATTTTCAATTGAAAATAATAATGTTCTTTGAGAATTAATTCAATAAACAACCTAAATCAAAATCATTCTGAGATAACCATAAATTGGGAAAGGCAACATCAGCTACACATGGAATTGAATCTTTCTGAGGATGATTTTATAATAATGAATATTAGTGTGAAATAGAACACTGTTCTATTTCACCCTATGGTTTTTTCACCCTTAGAAACATAATTAGACAATAATAAATACATCAATCGATTTCTTTATTTATGCTGGGCTCATATATGCCCTTAGTTTGACTTTCTGATCATAATCGAAATCTAATTTTCTTAAAAAATTCAAAAACAATAATAGATAGGATGGCCACCATACTGTGTGATATGACAACATGTGGTGACCATCCTATGTAATAAAAAACAAAACAAAAAAAATGGAGTTCAAGTCAAATCTCGAAACGCATCTATTTTTTAAGTGTTATAGTTAGAGCTAGGATTAATTTGAATACATAATAAATATATCAATTGATTTGTTTTCTTTTTTCTCTATCTTTCTATGTATTTATTTTTATGTTTGACTATAATCGAAATCTAATTTAATAAAATAATTTTTGCGTATAATTAGCTACGCATATATACATACACTTATAATAACCCATACAAACACTATTTTAATGATAAATAATATTTTAATTTTTAAATGATAATAATTTTTATTTTAAGAACTTAATTAGCAGTCCTAATCAATTATTACTACTTCGTCATCGTCAAACATTCTTCTATGTTTCTTTTTCTTTTCTTCTTCTTCATCATCATCATCTTTGTTGTTCTTTCTTTTTCTTTTTGATTCACCATCCATCATCATCTTCTCTTGATACAATAATGTTACTTTGTTCATCTTTTTCTGTTTCTTAACTGAATCCAGTTGGAAGATCTCCATCTCCCCATTCACTCATGTTATCATCACATAATTGTTTCAAATCTATATATAACCAATCCAGAGTTCTGTCATACTATATTAAATAAAATATAAATATATAATATACAATTGATTTTTCATTATCATCACAATAGCGGAAAAGATACAATAATTGATCCTTTAAGTATCTGAATTTGGAGATCTTAGCCATATCATTGTGGATAAGGCTACATTTTTTAAAATCATTGATCCACGCATCAAAGGAACCATAATATATGCTGTCTGGATTGAATCTATTTAAATATATATATATATATAATATACTTATATCTACTGCAATCTCTAATATGTCTTTGAATGATTGATCCATTAAAGAGAATGTTGTCAAATTCCTTCTCAGTATACCTGCTAGGTATGTCTTTGAAATATACTATGGCTTGTTCAAATCTATTTTGAAAAAAACTATAAAGGAAACATGATAGATAGAATCTAAGTATTATTTATATATACTTACTGGGGTATATACCCATCTCTAATATATCAATATCTCATTTCAGGCAATAATCTAAATCATCTTTGATTATGAAACATATATGAAATCTAACTATATCAATCGATTGCTCATGATATGCCATATAATAAGAAACACATCAGATTATTCATTATGTCAATGGATCGTGAGATATTATTTTTTTAACAAACCTCAAACATTTGTATTACTAAACAAACAATAACTTTATTGATTAGACCCATAAAAATTTAATATTATATATAATAGCAAAATACAAAGAATATGCCTGACCATTTAACATATAATATGCTTAGACAACCTAACGGTGAATATGCTTTTTACATTCATAGATATAGGGACAATAGAGCACATAGATGGGTTAATTCAATTTCCAATTAAAACAATGAAAATATTAAAAAGAAATAAAGTAAAGGTGTTTATATGTGGTTCACTCAGAACTAATAGAAATGATCCAGAAGTACTAGGTGATTATAGACATCATGGCGATCAATTAATGATAAACCTCAAAACCTATGGGTATGACAGAAGAGCTTCAATATTAGTAATGAATAGAAATTAAGAAATGGATAACATGAGTATGCAGATGGTGATTGTATTCCTCAAAAATTTAAAAAATATGTTTTTCATCATATGAGTTATCAATGGAATGGAGGGAATTTTTATCACATACATCCAATTGATAGAAATGTTGCTGATGGAATTAGTAGTAGTAGTAGTAGTAGTAGTAGTGATAGTAGTAGTAGTAGTGACTCTGATTAAATACTTAAAAATTCTATTATTATTATATATATATATATATGTTTGATTTTGTTTGGTAAACATACTATTAATAGTTATTATATTTTAAATAATATCAATTATAAAAATCACAACATGTCTTATTATGGAGGATGGCCAAAAGGGTTTTAAAATTAGTAAAGACTGGAATACATATATTCCTAAATCAGTTAACAGGAGTAAATGGAGAAAGAGCTATGATTTGTATAGAGACAAAGTAAAGAATGCACTACAAAACAAAACAAAAGTTAAATTACAATATAGGCAATTAATGAAAATGTATGAACGATTATTAGCTGCTAATCCACCTAAACAAAGAGGAAGACCAAAAGGAAGTAAAGATAAAGCAAAACGTAAACCAAGACGAGCCGGGCCACGAGCCGCGCCAAAGAATGATCCACATCGTATAGTTGTGCATAATGGCAGGCATTATCAGTATGGTATTCCAGTTCCTAATATGGATAATTAAAGTAATTCTCTCTCTCTATATATATATATATATTCTTTTTTATGTGTGTTTGTTTTTTGGTGTTTGGTATTGCTATATCCGGCCGCCACTTTGCAACTTGAATTGTAATATAAGTTACAACTGGCGCCAGTTGTAACTTGAATTGTGATGTATCCTACAACTGGACCCAGTTGTAAGATACAAGTTTAACCAAAAATAAAAAAACATAATATAATAATATAATATAAAGAGTGAAATAAATTTAAATAGTCATTTTCCTTTGTTTAGTGATTTCAATAAGAGACTGAATATCCTTAAGTGTCTTATCATGTTCTAACCCTTTATTCATCATGGCATCTATATTATTTCTAAGTTCTTCTATGTCTGTATTGTTTGGAATACAATTGTGTGCCTTTAAGTATTTGAAAAGAGCCAAAGCTATCATATACAATACAAATACGAGAACTGAAAGCAAAACAGTTATTACATCAAAGTCCATGTGTGTTTATGAGAATCTTATATAAGAAAACAAAATTAATCAAAGTAATGTATTTATTATCAATAAACTAACTTACAAGACATTGGTTATTATTAATATATTCATCCTTAATGGATCTTGGTGATATTGGAGATAAGTCATAATCTGTGAGATTGACATTGTCATTGTCATTTTCAAGCTTGACTTGTATTTCTTCTATTTCTTTATTACTATCATTAGGAGGAGGAGGAGGTAATATATTAGCTTCATGATTCATCATAATAATACTTTCTAATAATTGATGAGTTTTTTCAAAAGATGGATTTCCTTTTCTCCTTAATCTTGTTAACACACTCAAGGAACATATTAGGTGTAATGCACACAGTCTCATCTACATCAGAAATACCTAATCTTTGAATTAATTTCTCTTTACTCTCATCCCACCAACATCCATTTTGAATCTATATTCCAAGTCTAATCTATACTGTTCATCGACGTATTTGAGTATATAACTGATCTCACTATAAGTTAATTCCTTTTTATCACCACATATGAGATTCCATAATTTAGATTTGGTTGGTGCCCTCATTTTGCCATCCTTTCTAAAGCAATTAATGAGTATTTGTTTATCAGAGTTCCAAAAGTTATATGGCACTGTTCTAAATTTGTGCTCCTGATCGTTATTCATTTTAAAAAAATAAAAGTGTAATTAATACTAATAATGACAATATTGACATTATTAACGAATTTATTTTCAAAATAGATTTTATCTTATGTTAGTTTCGAATCATCGTGTATACTACTTAAATTCTGATATGATTGTATTATCTGATTCCATGGGGTGGAGGAAACAAGTATAAGAAGACATTAAAATTGCAATCATTCGATGATGATTATACTCATGTCAGCTTATTACATGCTGTTATACCCAATTCATTCCCAACTATACAGGAAGAAACAAATGATGAGTTTTCATTAGTATTCACATTGGGATGGAGACATGATGTTCAAGTAGATGCACCAAAGTATCCAAACATCATAAAACACCTCAAAATACCAGAAGGATTCTATGATGAAACTCAGATATTAAGTATGATTAATAATTTAGTCAAAAATATGACATATGATGTTTTTGGAATAAATGATGCTACATATAATGAAGAAGGCTCACATGTGTCTATTATAGAAGGAAAAGGAGATTTATTTCGTATAGACAATTTCGATGATAATCAAACATATCATATTGAGGTAGCTAATGATATGAATATAATATACTATCAAAAAGACCCAGTATATTGGATAGAAAAATTAGAGATCATCACCAAAGATCTTAGTTAAAAATATTAGGTATACCCAAAAACAATTACTGATGTTGTTTTAAAGAATATATTCCATCTAAAGAACCAGAGAATCAACAGGAAATTATGGTTAAGCCATTCCCATTTACTCATTTACCATTTCGTCCATCTTTGATATGGGTTAATTCTATATCAGAATAATGACATATTGAATACATCGAAGAGATTCAATAATACCTATAACAATGGTATGATCACTATTCAGATTACTCAACAAAATGGCTATGAGCTTAATCTTGATAATATTGAGTTTAATTTAGATATTGTTGTATTTAAAGTCTAATTTTTATATTTCTTTATTCTTTTGTTTTTCTAATGGCTTTATCTATTCCAAAAGAACAGAAACATGGTGTAGATGTCCCTATAATGCTACCCTTCTATAATAATGTGAGATTGACTCCGATGGGATCAACATCAGAATATACTCTAAGTGATAACACATATACAGAAGAGATTAGATGGGAGATAAGTGGAGATAATATTATCAATTTAGCTAAGTCATATATTCAATTCGATATAGATGTGGAAACAGAACCATTAGCAAAAGGTTCAGAAGCAGGTGCTGTTAGAGCAGATTTAAGTAAGAAACTTATAAATAAAGATGATGATTTATATCCAAGTACAATTGGAGGAATTAAAGAAGGGTTTGGCTTGGCCTCTTTTAGAATTTGTAATCAGACTGGAACAGATCTGGTCAAGCTTGATGATTCATATGAACCATATCGTGTATTTATGGATGAATTAGTTAGAAAGAGATGTGATATATTCTATCAAGACAATTACTATGATGGAATACAATTAGATTGGAGTAACGATGAACATAGTTATCTTATTCAAGATGTTAATAAATGGAAAATGGACAAAGAAGGTGATGATGATATGCATGTTAGTGTTATAGACATTTCTGATGAAAGTAATAATAAAGTAACTAATGCTACTGTGTATAAGAGTAAAAAAGACATTACATTTCAAATTACAGTTAGGTAATTTTACAATACATTTGCTGCATTAAGGAGTGATGTATTCTTTGGAGAGAGAATGTATATATGCATTTGTTTTCAAACCACAAGTAATTATGGTTTATTAAAAAGCATATACACCAGATGAATATGCAAGATTGAAAACTGATAAACAAAGATAATGTAAACTATACAGTGTCACATGCAGAAGTTGATATAAATGAAGCAATATTAAGAATTTCAAATTCTATGCTATATCAACAAGGATACTCAATGCAACAATAATACCAAACAATATTGTTTATTCAAAACCTATTCAATTCAATGATTTCAGATGTCATCAAATTGTTGTACCATCAGGTGGATCTGGCATATTCAATTATTCATTCACATTGAATAGTTCCAATGGACCATTTGTT
>NGBS01000529.1:0-15200 GCA_002245135.1 Proteromonas lacertae | reverse complement strand
TATAGTTAGAGCTAGGATTAATTTGAATACATAATAAATATATCAATTGATTTGTTTTTTTTCTCTATCTTTCTATGTATTTATTTTTATGTTTGACTATAATCGAAATCTAATTTAATAAAATAATTTTGCGTATAATTAGCTACGCATATATACATACACTTATAATAACCCATACAAACACTATTTAATGATAAATATATTTTAATTTTTAAATGATAATAATTTTATTTTTAAGAGACTTAATTAGCAGTCCTAATCAATTATTACTACTTCGTCATCGTCAAACATTCTTCTATGTTTCTTTTCTTTTCTTCTTCTTCATCATCATCATCTTTTTGTTCTTCTTTTCTTTTTTGATTCACCATCATCATCATCTTCTCTTTGATACAATGTTACTTTTGTTCATCTTTTTCTGTTTCTTAACTGAATCCAGTTGGAAGATCTCCATCTCCCCATTCACTCATGTTATCATCACATAATTGTTTCAAATCTATATATAACCAATCCAGAGTTCTGTCATACTATATAAATAAAATATAAATATATAATATACAATTGATTTTTCATTATCATCACAATAGCGGAAAGATACAATAATTGATCCTTTAAGTATCTGAATTTGGAGATCTTAGCCATATCATTGTGGATAAGGCTACATTTTTAAAATCATTGATCCACGCATCAAAGGAACCATAATATATGCTGTCTGATTAATCTATTTAAAATATATATATATATATAATATATACTTATATCTACTGCAATCTCTAATATGTCTTTGAATGATTGATCCATTAAAGAGAATGTTGTCAAATTCCTTCTCAGTATACTGCTAGGTATGTCTTTGAAATATACTATGGCTTGTTCAAATCTATTTTGAAAAAAAACTATAAAGAAACATGATAGATAGAATCTAAGTATTATTTATATATACTTACTGGGGTATATACCCATCTCTAATATATCAATATCTCATTTCAGGCAATAATCTAAATCATCTTTGATTATGAAACATATATGAAATCTAACTATATCAATCGATTGCTCATGATATGCCATATAATAAGAAACACATCAGATTATTCATTATGTCAATGGATCGTGAGATATTATTTTTTTAACAAACCTCAAACATTTGTATTACTAAACAACAATAACTTTATTGATTAGACCCATAAAAATTTAATATTATATATAATAGCAAAATACAAAGAATATGCCTGACCATTTAACATATAATATGCTTAGACAACCTAACGGTGAATATGCTTTTTACATTCATAGATATAGACAATAGAGCACATAGATGGGTTATTCAATTTCCAATTAAAACAATGAAAAATATTAAAAGAAATAAAGTAAAGGTGTTTATATGTGGTTCACTCAGAACTAATAGAAATGATCCAGAAGTACTAGGTGATTATAGACATCATGGCGATCAATTAATGATAAACCTCAAAACCTATGGGTATGACAGAAGAGCTTCAATATTAGTAATGAATAGAAATTAAGAAATGGAGAACATGAGTATGCAGATGGTGATTGTATTCCTCAAAAATTTTAAAAAATATGTTTTTCATCATATGAGTTATCAATGGAATGGAGGAATTTTTATCACATACATCCAGTTGATAGAAATGTTGCTGATGGAATTAGTAGTAGTAGTAGTAGTAGTAGTAGTGTAGTAGTAGTAGTGACTCTGATTAAATACTTAAAAATTCTATATTATTATATATATATATATGTTTGTTTTGTTTGGTAAACATACTATTAATAGTTACTATATTTTAAATAATATCAATTATAAAAAATCACAACATGTCTTATTATGGAGGATGGCCAAAAGGGTTTAAAATTAGTAAAGACTGGAATACATATATTCCTAAATCAGTTAACAGGAGTAAATGGAGAAAGAGCTATGATTTGTATAGAGACAAAGTAAAGAATGCACTACAAAACAAAACAAAAGTTAAATTACAATATAGACAATTAATGAAAATGTATGAACGATTATTAGCTGCTAATCCACCTAAACAAAGAGGAAGACCAAAAGGAAGTAAAGATAGAGCAAAACGTAAACCAAGACGAGCCGGGCCACGAGCCGCGCCAAAGAATGATCCACATCGTATAGTTGTGCATAATGGCAGGCATTATCAGTATGGTATTCCAGTTCCTAATATGGATAATTAAAGTAATTCTATATATACTTTTTTATGTGTGTTTGTTTTTTGGTGTTTGGTATTGCTATATCCGGCCGCCACTTTGCAACTTGAATGTAATATAAGTTACAACTGGCGCCAGTTGTAACTTGAATTGTGATGTATCCTACAACTGGACCCAGTTGTAAGATACAAGTTTAACCAAAAATAAAAAAAACATAATATAATAATATAATATAAAGAGTGAAATAAATTTAAATAGTCATTTTCCTTTGTTTAGTGATTTCAATAAGAGACTGAATATCCTTAAGTGTCTTATCATGTTCTAACCCTTTATTCATCATGGCATCTATATTATTTCTAAGTTCTTCTATGTCTGTATTGTTTGGAATACAATTGTGTGCCTTTAAGTATTTGAAAAGAGCCAAAGCTATCATATACAATACAAATACGAGAACTGAAAGCAAAACAGTTATTACATCAAAGTCCATGTGTGTTTATGAGAATCTTATATAAGAAAACAAAATTAATCAAAGTAATGTATTTATTATCAATAAACTAACTTACAAGACATTGGTTATTATTAATATATTCATCCTTAATGGATCTTGGTGATATTGGAGATAAGTCATAATCTGTGAGATTGACATTGTCATTGTCATTTTCAAGCTTGACTTGTATTTCTTCTATTTCTTTATTACTATCATTAGGAGGAGGAGGAGGTAATATATTAGCTTCATGATTCATCATAATAATACTTTCTAATAATTGATGAGTTTTTTTCAAAAGATGGATTTCCTTTTCTCCTTAATCTTGTTAACACACTCAAGGAACATATTAGGTGTAATGCACACAGTCTCATCTACATCAGAAATACCTAATCTTTGAATTAATTTCTCTTTACTCTCATCCCACCAACATCCATTTTTGAATCTATATTCCAAGTCTAATCTATACTGTTCATCGACGTATTTGAGTATATAACTGATCTCACTATAAGTTAATTCCTTTTTATCACCACATATGAGATTCCATAATTTAGATTTGGTTGGTGCCCTCATTTTGCCATCCTTTCTAAAGCAATTAATGAGTATTTGTTTATCAGAGTTCCAAAAGTTATATGGCACTGTTCTAAATTTGTGCTCCTGATCGTTATTCATTTTAAAAAAATAAAAGTGTAATTAATACTAATAATGACAATATTGACATTATTAACGAATTTATTTTCAAAATAGATTTTATCTTATGTTAGTTTTCGAATCATCGTGTATACTACTTAAATTCTGATATGATTGTATTATCTGATTCCATGGGTGGAGGAAACAAGTATAAGAAGACATTAAAATTGCAATCATTCGATGATGATTATACTCATGTCAGCTTATTACATGCTGTTATACCCAATTCATTCCCAACTATACAGGAAGAAACAAATGATGAGTTTTCATTAGTATTCACATTGGGATGGAGACATGATGTTCAAGTAGATGCACCAAAGTATCCAAACATCATAAAACACCTCAAAATACCAGAAGGATTCTATGATGAAACTCAGATATTAAGTATGATTAATAATTTAGTCAAAAATATGACATATGATGTTTTTGGAATAAATGATGCTACATATAATGAAGAAGGCTCACATGTGTCTATTATAGAAGGAAAAGGAGATTTATTTCGTATAGACAATTTCGATGATAATCAAACATATCATATTGAGGTAGCTAATGATATGAATATAATATACTATCAAAAAGACCCAGTATATTGGATAGAAAATTAGAGATCATCACCAAAGATCTTAGTTAAAAAATATTAGGTATACCCAAAAACAATTACTGATGTTGTTTTAAAGAATATATTCCATCTAAAGAACCAGAGAATCAACAGGAAATTATGGTTAAGCCATTCCCATTTACTCATTTACCATTTCGTCCATCTTTGATATGGGTTAATTCTATATCAGAATAATGACATATTGAATACATCGAAGAGATTCAATAATACCTATAACAATGGTATGATCACTATTCAGATTACTCAACAAAATGGCTATGAGCTTAATCTTGATAATATTGAGTTTAATTTAGATATTGTTGTATTTAAAGTCTAATTTTTATATTTCTTTATTCTTTTGTTTTTCTAATGGCTTTATCTATTCCAAAAGAACAGAAACATGGTGTAGATGTCCCTATAATGCTACCCTTCTATAATAATGTGAGATTGACTCCGATGGGATCAACATCAGAATATACTCTAAGTGATAACACATATACAGAAGAGATTAGATGGGAGATAAGTGGAGATAATATTATCAATTTAGCTAAGTCATATATTCAATTCGATATAGATGTGGAAACAGAACCATTAGCAAAAGGTTCAGAAGCAGGTGCTGTTAGAGCAGATTTAAGTAAGAAACTTATAAATAAAGATGATGATTATATCCAAGTACAATTGGAGGAATTAAAGAAGGGTTTGGCTTGGCCTCTTTTAGAATTTGTAATCAGACTGGAACAGATCTGGTCAAGCTTGATGATTCATATGAACCATATCGTGTATTTATGGATGAATTAGTTAGAAAGAGATGTGATATATTCTATCAAGACAATTACTATGATGGAATACAATTAGATTGGAGTAACGATGAACATAGTTATCTTATTCAAGATGTTAATAAATGGAAAATGGACAAAGAAGGTGATGATGATATGCATGTTAGTGTTATAGACATTTCTGATGAAAGTAATAATAAAGTAACTAATGCTACTGTGTATAAGAGTAAAAAGACATTACATTTCAAATTACAGTTAGGTAAATTTTACAATACATTTGCTGCATTAAGGAGTGATGTATTCTTTGGAGAGAGAATGTATATATGCATTTGTTTTCAAACCACAAGTAATTATGGTTTATTAAAAGCATATACACCAGATGAATATGCAAGATTGAAAACTGATAAAACAAAAGATAATGTAAACTATACAGTGTCACATGCAGAAGTTGATATAAATGAAGCAATATTCAAGAATTTCAAATTCTATGCTTATATCAACAAGGATACTCAATGCAACAATAATACCAAACAATATTGTTTATCAAAACCTATTCAATTCAATGATTTCAGATGTCATCAAATTGTTGTACCATCAGGTGGATCTGGCATATTCAATTATTCATTCACATTGAATAGTTCCAATGGACCATTTGTTCGTTACATTATCTATAGGCCATGGATAGAATCATTAAAAAGATATGCACATGTACCTGAAAATGCGCAATTCAGATGGATGATCAATGACTTTGTCTATCAGCCAGATTATACACTTATGCAATATTATGATAGCTTCATGACTGTCCGTGAATATTTCCAAGACTCATGGTTTGATATATTCAGAAAAGATAAGAAGTTCAATGACAAGTTCTTTGAGATATTGAATTTTGGTTCTAAGGATTTGGACAATATTAAGAACCAGGCAGGTAGACCTTTGGCTACTGATTTGAAAATAACCTTTGAATTTTCAACACCTGGTAAAAATGACTTTACTAATAATGATATATCTCATCGTTTCGATATCATCACTCGACGTATGGTCACTATTAATGGAAGTGGTATTGTAAGTTTAGTTTAAAAATAATCATAATATCAATAACGGCTATATTTCTTATAATTATGTTTTTGTTATTTTTGTTATGAGTAAAGTTAATTTAGAAAAAATAAACAACATAGTCATAAATCCTGTTGAGACAGTAGTCAAAGGATGTGGAAAACGTTCCAAAGATAGTGTCCTTGGATATGACTATTTTCAGGAGCCTTTCTGCAACATATTTATTTTAGCTAAGAAAAACAGTGGTAAGACTACACTTATATTTAATATGATCCAACACTTGCTGAAAAAGGGATATGACCAAGTAGTGTATTTTTTCGTTGCAACTATATCCAAGGATATCATATATGAGAAAATCACTGATATGCTCAAGTATAACCAAATTGAGTACCATTGCTATGATTCAGTAGTGAATGAAGATAGAGTGAATATATTGGATGCAGTATTAGATAATATCAAAGATATAGACAAAGATAATTATGATTACCCAGAGAATATATTTATATTCGATGATATATCATTTGATTTAAGAAATAAATCCGTTTCTAAATTACTTAAGTCAAACCGTCATTATAAGTCAAAAGTAATTATATCAAGTCAATATGTCACTGACATTACTCCCTCTGTTCGTTTACAGCTTGATTACTGTTTGGTATTCAAAAACCTGAGTATGGCTAATTTAAGAAATCTGTATGCAAGTTTGGATATATGGATCGATTTCGATGTTTTCAAATCATATTATGATTATGCAACTAAACAGAGTGATCACTCATTTTTATATATCGATTTATATAATCATGAATTTAGAGTGAATTTTGATAGTAGAATTAGAGATAATAGTAATAATAGCTATAATCACAATAATAAATATGATCACCTCATTTCCTATAGCAGCGATGATGAGTCCACTGATTCATCAAGTTATCCCAGCGATTCGGAATAATAATAATCCCCATATTGTCACTAATATAATTTTTTTGTTTATTTTGCTATATTTTATGTTTGGCCGTCCTATTAAAAAACAAGCTGTATCAACAGATCTAACACCTGTCACGAGGGCACTGACATCGATTACAAGCAATTTGGGAGAAAAAGTTGGAGATGCTAAATCGATTAGAGAAATGTTAGTCGATATCAAGAATAGTGGTACAGGAGGATCATCTGGATCAGGTGGTGGTATTGATAGCGCAACAAGTGAGAAAATTGATGGAATTGTGAATGTCATTGGAAAGACCAAATTAGAGAGTTGGGATAAGAGCATACATAATATGTTATCTATTTTATATTCTACAATTTATGATGATGCTAATTCAATTACTTATAATGTCAATAGTATAATAACCTATATAGGATATCGAAGTGAATATCAAGATAGTTCATGGAAAATGGAGAATCGTATAAAATGGAGTTCTATGGGTGAAAATAACATGATATTAAAATCTGTAGATGGTCAATTAGAAATTGTTCAAGCAAGACAAGTTTTACCAAACTGTTATTGCTTTGTAAGATATGCAGCTTTTCAAACATATTTGCAAATAGAAATACTAAATCCTGTTAGAATAATAACAAGCGAACTAATAATTAATTCAATCTTAACTCCAGATGTAGAAAAATTTTTAAGCAAATATTTAAGTTTTACAAATAATGTACCAAGAATAGATATTTTTTTGAGTCATTAAGTGGACATATTCTCCAAATCTATGTCATCTACATCCTGATTCTCAGCACACTGATCCTCATCATCATCCTTCTCCTTCTCAAGTTTTTGCTCATATTTCTTGATACTACTATGCACTTCAAATTTTGGGATAATAGTGTATTTTTCTTTATCCTTCTTATCTAATACAGTTATCTGTCTAATTCTCAAATCACACTGACACTCATAAAATAAATAACTTGGAGGATCTTTAATCTTGCTTAACCATGCCCAGAATCTTACAGTGTTATTATCGTTGTCTTCAGGAAATATCACTTGGAATCCACATTTCTTATAGTCTTTGACCATATTTGAGTCATCTGTATACTTGATGGCATAATCCACAAACATTTTTTTCAAAGGCTCCTTTACATCTTGATAATAATTTTTAATAGGTCTTCTGTTCTTAAATAAGAACCTTCCCGGAGTAAAACTCATGACATAGTACTTTGCATCTTCAATCTTTTCTGTATTTGGTTCAGCTTCATTACACCATCCTTTTACAGTTAAATAAGTAACATCTCTATCATCTAATGTGATAAAATTAGATCCATTATTGATATTTGAACTCATGCCGCTAAAATGAATATTATATATCCGTTTCACAAAAAAGATTTATGTGGTTTGAATATATTTGATACATTTGGAGCGGTTATACAAATTACCGCGCATACCATGAACATGTGTAAATTGTATAGTTTGATTACACAAGCTTATTTGATAGATTTCATTTTCATCATTTCATTACACTCAAGTATGTCAGACAACCAAAAAGATACTTCACAAAAATATAAGGATTTAGATTATTGTGATTACATGCCATTCGAAGATGCTGTAAACAGATTCTGGGAGCGTATGGAGCAATTAGATCCTAATGGGAGTGATACTTTATCTAAAGAGTATAATCGATTTTTAAAGAATTGGAAACAAGAAAGAGAAGAAATAATGAGAGGTAATTATAATAATTATAATAATAGTAACCATTAATTAATTAATTAATTAATTAATTATCAATTACGGTCTATAGTATTCTCTTTTTGATATGACTCCCACAAATTTACAAAGACAATGATACACGTTCCATATTAACCGCTCATACTCATCTAACTCCCTCTCAAAATGCACCAACTCATAGTGATTTCCTTCTTTTTCATTATTACGTATACGTTCCCATAGACATATTAACACATTATGAACTCCAACTTTTACTGCAGAGTATGGAACAGTATCTTTCAAACATAATTTTATAGCATCATCTACTCTATTACTCACCTCTATACAATCTTCTACGCTGAGATTAAAAAATCTTGTTTGAATTCTATAATGAGTTAGAGATTCTTTAAAAATTTCTAAAATATGCTGAATTTGAGTTATATTGAATTTCACACGTGGTAAACTCTCTTCACCAATTGGTAATGCTAAACCAGCATGTCCCTCACAATCACATATTGCTCTCTCACTATGCTCCAAAACATCTAAATTAGCTTTATATGTATGAACATCCATTTTCTTTACATCTTTCTCATTGAATAGACATACTGGTTTTACAGCATCTTCAATCGGCAATGCTCTTTCTAATTCAGTGAAATCTAGAGGTTTAACAATACTTTTAGGTGAGTCAGTATGTTGTAATGGTGGTACAGTGTTCATAATAAGCAAAATAAAATTAATTAAAAAAATAAAGTAATTACGTTTAATCACTTAACACTTAAAGATCTTCTAAATCTTCTTCTTTATCAAGGTTTTTTGAATCGTCACATTGCATGTTTGGCTTGACCAAATGCTTATGTTTTTTTGATGGTACTAATTCATCTAATGATTCAGATATAGTACTTAATAATTTTCTTTTAGTGGTGTGGATTACACTATCTGGTGTTACAATATCTGCAATATCATAATCATCGTACCATGTGTCATTTTCATCCTCATCATTGAACTCAGCATCATATTCTACATCATCATTAATGAAATCCTTTAAATTACCATTACTATCAACATCACTTGCATTTGGATCATCTTCAGGATCATAGTCATCAGAGTCATCGTCAGTACATTCTGCTTCTCCATACAAGTATTTATAAACATTATCAATCATATCCCTTTCCCTTTTTCTTTTTTGACTGAATCGCATTTTCTTATCTTCTAAATTTTCTTTCTTTTGGTCTTGATCATTTGATTTACCCACTATGCCTATAACATGTATGGTATTATGGTTGTTTGAATCCATAGAACACAATATACAAAAAATAATAAAATGAAACGAATATATTTCAAATATTGATATAATGTTAATTATTAACCTATTAATGTCATATTTTGTCTAGCATATTGCACAGGAGTTAAATTCTGTACTGGGTATGGTTGTTGTTGTTGTATTGGTGCTTGATTTCTCTCCATTAACACTTCATCTGTCAATTTATTTAATATAGCTTGTGCTTCCTTGAATGTCCATGGATTAATACTCTTTAACATCTGTTGTGCTTCTGGAGGTAATGTTTCGAGTGTTTTCAGTACTTGAGCTTGTTGATCATTTTGTACCGATTGTTGCGATTGTTGATTCGGTTGTGGCTGTGGTAGATATTGAGGGTGTTGACCATCTTGTTGATATGCAACACCACTATTAAAAGTTATTTGAGGTATTGGACCAGCTGACATATTAAAAACGACTATAATGTCAATATTGATATTATTGACTATATTATCACTCAAAAATATAATTATTTCAAATTATGGTTAAAAGAAGCTCAAAAGCGAAATATCGTAAGTATATCATAGGTAAAGGTAAGTTCTGGGATGGAGTAAAGAATTTCTTTAAGAAAACAAAAATTTTATCAACAGCAGCTAGTTTAATCCCAGGTGTAGGTCCAACCTTAGGTAATGTTGTATCCAATGTAGGATATGGTAGAAAACGTAGAAGAAGAGGTGGGCAAGCAGAATGGAATTATGATGGTGGTATAAGCGGTGCTGGTTCAATTTGGAATAAAATTAAAAAATTAGGTCTCAATAGAGTACCAAAGGAAGTAAAAAGTGTAATTAGTGGTGGTCCAGGCAGTATGCCCTATTTAAAAAATGGTGGAATGGCTAATCCATTTGCTGTAAAGAATTGGACAAAAGGTGGTCCAAGTACTATACCGAAATTTTTGTTAGCAAAGAAAAAGACTGGTTCTGGTAAAAGACGTAAAAGTAGTAATAGTCTCGATAATCGATATATTGACAATAAGATTAGAGTTTTCTAGTCTAATTTTATTTTTTTCTATTTTAATCGTATTTCTTTATTTTCATTCGAAATAACATAATGCCAAAAGGTGGTAGAAGACGTAGATGCGTTTATGGAAGAAGGGGTGGTTCATTTTGGGGTAAGTTAAAAAATTGGGGTTTCAAAGCATTTAATTGGGCAAAGGATCATAAAATAGCATCCAAAATAGCTAGGGAATTTGGAAAGAACGATATCGCAGATGGATTATCAACAATGGGATTTGGTCGTAGAAGACGTAGGTCAGGAAGAGGTAGATTACCATTCAATGGAGGTGGGAGTAATCAACAAGCATTATTGAATGCATATTTAAAATCAAAGGTGGCTCGAATGTAAGCTTGACTTTTAATAATGCTAATAATACTTATATTATTATTATTTTCATTGTTTATTTTGTTAATTTTATTTTTCATAACATAGAAATAAAAAAAATGAGTGATACTGAATCAACTGAATATGTGAGTGATGATAGTTCTACTGATGAGTCTGATAGTGAAGTAGAGTCAATAAATGAAAATGATTCCAAGATGTCCAAACCAAAAATCGCAGAAGCTGAACCAAGCGATGCTATGATCAATGAATTACTATCACAATTCTCTCCAAAGGATATATACAACATATTACAGAATGATGGATCATCATCTCATAAAAATTCAATAAAAGGTAAAAAATACTCCCATAAATCCAGATCAAGATCAAGATCACATGAGAGATCCAAAAGAAGATCTAGTAAGAAACAAAAATCAAATGCTTTAGACGAGCCTAAGTCCAAACGTGGTGGTGGTAGAAAAAATAGTAAAAAGGATAGGGACTCATCATTACCTCCTCCTAGTCGTATGACAAAAGCTGAATTACAAATAGCTTTGAAAGAAACCAGAGATCAATTAGGCAAATATATGAAGAAATTAGAAAAGAGTTCAAATCCAAAGAAAGAGAAAATAGAGAAAGTAAAAGAACCAGAACCAGAAGAAGATAAACCATTAGGTAATGATATTGCAGGTAGAGAAATACAAGGCGAGCCTATCGAGCCTGTTTATGTTCAATAATATTAATAATACTTATATTACACATTATTATTATAATTAAATTGTTTTTTTATTTTCTATTAAGTTATTATGAAAAAACTAAATAAGAAAATACTGCTTGCTGTGTTTGCTCGGATGAGAGGCAAAGGCAAAAGGAAGAAGATACGGAGAGGTGAAGGATATAAAGGACATGACAAATATTATCAGAGTTTATATAATAATTTTTATAGAGAAAATGCGAAAGATTTAGTGGATATGAGAAACAGTCGTTTAAATGAAATAAAAGATGAGATTACTAAGTTGAATTCTAAAGACACTCCTCCTAATGAAGGTGATATTCGTAAATTGAATGATGAGCAAAAATTTTTAGAGAGACAAAATGCAATCGATTCTATGTTATCTACATTATTACATGAAGGTAATGCAATGGCTATACCACTTGCTAATAGTTTAAGAGAGATTGATGATCAGCATTTGTTTGGCCCTAACATGTATGTGAATATGAATAGACCTAATTACAATGAAATGGCTCAAGCAAGTGCAAAGACTAGGATGCAGATGGGTGAGTATATGAGTAATCCAATTAACCAAATCAAGATGTCACAAATGCAACAAATGGTATATATGCTATATGTTTTGATTTATATATAATAGTAGAAGTTGAATAAATTGATTACTCCTAAAGCAGAAACAGATATTAAAGTACAGCCGTCTACTGGTAATACAGATGATGTTAAAGAACAGACTGATCATGATCCTGTTGATGAAATTACTATTGACGATGTTAAAAATTTTACTAAAGAACAAATAGACCAAATATTTGATGAATATGACTTTACAGAAGCTCAGAAAACTAAAATAAAAGAATTATGGGAACAGGCTCAAAATATTAAACAATATGAAGAATGGATTGCAAATGAAAAGCCAGATGATGATGATGATGATGAAACTGAAGATATTGAATTCAATAAACCAAAAGAAGAAGAAGATGATGATGAATTCAAATCTGATTTTGAAGAAGAAGAAGAAGAACAACAACAACAAGAAGATGGTGAATTTGATTCTGATTTTGATGATGATGAATGGCAATCTGTAGAACGAAAGAAAAGTTAATATCATCTATAATATCAATAACGGCTATATTTCTAATAGTATTGTTTCTCTATTTTTTATATTGTTTTTATATATTTTATGGGTGTTAAACGAAAGCATAAGCAACAATCATCACCAAAAGAAGAAGCAATTGATTTTGAGAATCCCTCTGTGTATCATAATGCACTTAAAAGAAAATTGAAAAAGATCATCTACAACAAAGTGAAAGATAACAAAAAAATAAAACTAGATCTCAGTCACATGGCTAACCCAACAGCCAATGTTGACAAAGGCAATGGTACATATGGATTAGACATCTATGATCCTAAATCTAGTTTCAATAAATTTTATGATACTATAGGAGATGAGGATGATATAGAGGAATTATCAAAACCTGTTAATCCAAATATAAACGCAACAAAAAACAATTTCATGACTGATGAGATGAAATACAAATTATATATGTCAGGCATCACAGATCAGTTTGGACGATATTATAGGAACATAGGTAAGTATAACAAGCCATACTCAGATTATTATGCTCAACCAGAGAATTTAACATATCAATGGCAAAATCCATTTTTATCTCAAATTGAAGGACAACCATTACAACAATGGGGATCACAGTACAATGTAAATTTATATCAATCCAATCCAAGATGGAATAATAATGCTGGTACAACACAAAAAGATCACGAGTATGAATTACAACAAGAAAATGAAATAGTGAAAGCAAGGAATGAAGAATATCAGAGAAAGATAGCAACAATGGAAGAAAGAGAAAAAGAGTCATTAATTTCAAAAATTGATAAATATTTCTCAGGTAATACAACATATGATTGGTTGAAATTTGGTGTGAAGTTCTGCTTATGTACTATGACATTAGGTTCTATTTCACAAGTGTTTGATATACTATTTCCTGATAGTACTGCTGGTGCAATATTAAAGTATTTAGTAAATGCAGGAATAGGATATAGTGGTGTTATGCAATGGATATTTGGTTTATCCCCAGCATGGGTTAATGCAGCATCTTTTGTATCAATGTTAACTCCTAATTTTGTCAGTTTGGTATATAATCGTTGGAAACAAGTTCCTCCAATGGATATGTCACAATGGATTCATTCTAAGTTAGATAGTATAATGTGGTTTCTTTACTACATCACTAAGTAATATATACAATTGGTTCAGAGGTATATTTGGTGCTACTCCTACAACAACAAATTCGACGAGTGCGCCGGCTACTTCAAATATTCAAGCATCGAATTTACAACTGGGGCAGTTCTAATAATACAACTAATAGTATTACAACTGCCCCCAGTTATAATAATACAAGTAATAGTACTACAACTGGGGCCAGTTCTAATGTTACAACTTCAATACCTGCAACTGGGTGCAGGTTATAATAATCAAAGTTCAAATGCTGCAAGTTACGCCGGAATGATGGCAGGTGCTGCTGCCGCCACGGCGGCAGCAGCCCTGCCAACATTCCAAAATAACGCACAACCAATACAACAACAACAACAACAACAACAACAACAACCAACAACAACAACAACAACAACAACAACAAAGATATAATGTAGATGCTATTATGGAAAAATTACAACCATTTTTGATTAATCAATATGATTATGAATCAGTTAAGCAAATGGTTATGAATAATACAAAACAAGATTTAGAAAATGTATGTAAAAATGTAGGATTGCCATTAGATATTATATCAAAGTATTCCAGCTATGGTGGAACAATAGATCAATTAGTAGATTACTTACATTATTTCAAATATCAATGTGGTCGTAGTGTTCCAGAAGCACGATCAGATGTGTGTAATTTAATTAATGGTATGGGTAGTGAATATCATTTATGGCCTAAAGTAAATTATGGTTTTTTGGTATGTCTTTAGATGGATATCCAAAGACAGGTTCAGGTAGAAGAAAACATGTTCATTTCAAACATAAGAAACATCACAGAAGAAATAAACTCAAATTAGAGAGTATCCCACGGAGGCATCTCTTGGCTACTAAGAAATTAGGTGGTAATAGTGGTATTATACCATTAAGAGTGGGTCAAAGTGTTGGTCCTAATGAGCATGTCATTATTACTAATCCAAGACAACAAATGTATGATGCTGCTAGTGCTGCTTATAATGGAACATCACAATTACAGCCAAGTCAAATACCAGAATATATTCAACCATATATACCAAAAGAAACTGTAGGATATGATTTAAATTGGAATTATGATAAATTATTTAGTCCAGGTTTGAATAGACAAGCTCGAAAAGAAGTTCAATATGCTTTAACTAATAATTATGCTTCTTTGTTGCCTAACAATTATCATATTAATTTTTATGATATGCTAGATCGT
>NGBS01001119.1:0-12358 GCA_002245135.1 Proteromonas lacertae | reverse complement strand
AAAAGGAAGAAGATACGGAGAGGTGAAGGATAAAAGGACATGACAAATATTATCAGAGTTTATATAATAATTTTATAGAGAAAATGCGAAAGATTTAGTGGATATGAGAAACAGTCGTTTAAATGAAATAAAAGATGAGATTACTAAGTTGAATTCTAAAGACACTCCTCCTAATGAAGGTGATATTCGTAAATTGAATGATGAGCAAAAATTTTTAGAGAGACAAAAATGCAATCGATTCTATGTTATCTACATTATTACATGAAGGTAATGCAATGGCTATACCACTTGCTAATAGTTTAAGAGAGGATTGATGATCAGCATTTGTTTGGCCCTAACATGTATGTGAATATGAATAGACCTAATTACAATGAAATGGCTCAAGCAAGTGCAAAGACTAGGATGCAGATGGGTGAGTATATGAGTAATCCAATTAACCAAATCAAGATGTCACAAATGCAACAAATGGTATATATGCTATATGTTTTTGATTTATATAATAATAGTAGGAAGTTGAATAAATTGATTACTCCTAAAGCAGAAACAGATATTAAAGTACAGCCGTCTACTGGTAATACAGATGATGTTAAAGAACAGACTGATCATGATCCTGTTGATGAAATTACTATTGACGATGTTAAAAATTTTACTAAAGAACAAATAGACCAAATATTTGATGAATATGACTTTACAGAAGCTCAGAAAACTAAAATAAAAGAATTATGGGAACAGGCTCAAAATATTAAACAATATGAAGAATGGATTGCAAATGAAAAGCCAGATGATGATGATGATGATGAAACTGAAGATATTGAATTCAATAAACCAAAAGAAGAAGAAGATGATGATGAATTCAAATCTGATTTGAAGAAGAAGAAGAAGAACAACAACAACAAGAAGATGGTGAATTTGATTCTGATTTTGATGATGATGAATGGCAATCTGTAGAACGAAAGAAAAGTTAATATCATCTATAATATCAATAACGGCTATATTTCTAATAGTATTGTTTCTCTATTTTTTATATTGTTTTTATATATTTTATGGGTGTTAAACGAAAGCATAAGCAACAATCATCACCAAAAGAAGAAGCAATTGATTTTGAGAATCCCTCTGTGTATCATAATGCACTTAAAAGAAAATTGAAAAAGATCATCTACAACAAAGTGAAAGATAACAAAAAAATAAAACTAGATCTCAGTCACATGGCTAACCCAACAGCCAATGTTGACAAAGGCAATGGTACATATGGATTAGACATCTATGATCCTAAATCTAGTTTCAATAAATTTTATGATACTATAGGAGATGAGGATGATATAGAGGAATTATCAAAACCTGTTAATCCAAATATAAACGCAACAAAAAACAATTTCATGACTGATGAGATGAAATACAAATTATATATGTCAGGCATCACAGATCAGTTTGGACGATATTATAGGAACATAGGTAAGTATAACAAGCCATACTCAGATTATTATGCTCAACCAGAGAATTTAACATATCAATGGCAAAATCCATTTTTATCTCAAATTGAAGGACAACCATTACAACAATGGGGATCACAGTACAATGTAAATTTATATCAATCCAATCCAAGATGGAATAATAATGCTGGTACAACACAAAAAGATCACGAGTATGAATTACAACAAGAAAATGAAATAGTGAAAGCAAGGAATGAAGAATATCAGAGAAAGATAGCAACAATGGAAGAAAGAGAAAAAGAGTCATTAATTTCAAAAATTGATAAATATTTCTCAGGTAATACAACATATGATTGGTTGAAATTTGGTGTGAAGTTCTGCTTATGTACTATGACATTAGGTTCTATTTCACAAGTGTTTGATATACTATTTCCTGATAGTACTGCTGGTGCAATATTAAAGTATTTAGTAAATGCAGGAATAGGATATAGTGGTGTTATGCAATGGATATTTGGTTTATCCCCAGCATGGGTTAATGCAGCATCTTTTGTATCAATGTTAACTCCTAATTTTGTCAGTTTGGTATATAATCGTTGGAAACAAGTTCCTCCAATGGATATGTCACAATGGATTCATTCTAAGTTAGATAGTATAATGTGTTTCTTTACTACATCACTAAGTAATATATACAATTGGTTCAGAGGTATATTTGGTGCTACTCCTACAACAACAAATTCGACGAGTGCGCCGGCTACTTCAAATATTCAAGCATCGAATTTTACAACTGGGGCAGTTCTAATAATACAACTAATAGTATTACAACTGCCCCCAGTTATAATAATACAAGTAATAGTACTACAACTGGGCCAGTTCTAATGTTACAACTTCAATACCTGCAACTGGTGCAGGTTATAATAATCAAAGTTCAAATGCTGCAAGTTACGCCGGAATGATGGCAGGTGCTGCTGCCGCCACGGCGGCAGCAGCCCTGCCAACATTCCAAAATAACGCACAACCAATACAACAACAACAACAACAACAACAACAACAACAACAACAACAACAACAACAACAACAAAGATATAATGTAGATGCTATTATGGAAAAAATACAACCATTTTTGATTAATCAATATGATTATGAATCAGTTAAGCAAATGGTTATGAATAATACAAAACAAGATTTAGAAAATGTATGTAAAAATGTAGGATTGCCATTAGATATTATATCAAAGTATTCCAGCTATGGTGGAACAATAGATCAATTAGTAGATTACTTACATTATTTCAAATATCAATGTGGTCGTAGTGTTCCAGAAGCACGATCAGATGTGTGTAATTTAATTAATGGTATGGGTAGTGAATATCATTTATGGCCTAAAGTAAATTATGGTTTATTTGGTATGTCTTTAGATGGATATCCAAAGACAGGTTCAGGAAGAAGAAAACATGTTCATTTCAAACATAAGAAACATCACAGAAGAAATAAACTCAAATTAGAGAGTATCCCACGGAGGCATCTCTTGGCTACTAAGAAATTAGGTGGTAATAGTGGTATTATACCATTAAGAGTGGGTCAAAGTGTTGGTCCTAATGAGCATGTCATTATTACTAATCCAAGACAACAAATGTATGATGCTGCTAGTGCTGCTTATAATGGAACATCACAATTACAGCCAAGTCAAATATCAGAATATATTCAACCATATATACCAAAAGAAACTGTAGGATATGATTTTAATTGGAATTATGATAAATTATTTAGTCCAGGTTTGAATAGACAAGCTCGAAAAGAAGTTCAATATGCTTTAACTAATAATTATGCTTCTTTGTTGCCTAACAATTATCATATTAATTTTTATGATATGCTAGATCGTGAACATAAAAAAGGACATTTAAGAGGAACATTCCCATTAGCAACATTAGATACATCTAATCCAAGAAGCTATCTTTTGAATTGGCCTGAATATGTTACAGAAGCAGATGTTCAGGCATATGATAATGGAATGAATAGAGTTACAGATCCTTTGTTACAAAAATTTCCTAAATTACAAAATTATAAATCATTACAAGAGATTATAAAAAAGAATCCTCAATTAGCAGCCTATAAAAATTATAGACAAGATTGGTTGACCTCAACTTGGGATAAATTAACAGGTAATGATAAAGATGCAATAGAATATTATAACAAACTATTACTACAGCAGGAGTATTTGCAAAATGAATTAGTTGATGGAGTAAGTAAGATCAATCAATATTCAGATCCATATAATTTTGATCCGAATCGAGCTGAAAAAGTAAAAGAATATATTGCATTGAATAATCAAAAGGCACAAAGATATATGGATGATCCAGAGATATTAGAAAGATCAAAATTTTATAGATGGGCATTAGATCCAAAAAATCAAGAACTGATGAATAGTGCTATAGATATGGGTGAAGGACAGTGTACATTAATTAATGAAGATAAATATAGAGAACTGAATGAAATAGCATCACAGAATAGCAGAGATTTCATTAACTTTGATTATAACAGAGAGAAGTTAGGTCACTCACTTCCTCAAGAGTGGGTGAATGCAGATAATAAACAAAAATATGAAATAGCTATTGGTTTAGTGAAAACTGCTTGTAGTTCATGGGCACAATTTGAAAATTCACAATTTCAAAAAGCACTTGATTCATTACGTGAATCTGATTTTATGGGTTTTGCTGGTAATTTGTTCCTGTGTGTAGAGAATGTATTTAGGATATTTCCACAAATATACTATGCAATGAAGTCATATTTGGTAGGTGGAGTTACTCCTCAAATGTTTGAAGTAGATCATGCAATGAAATATGTTCGTGCAATAGTAATGACATGTTTGGCTTATTGGTTATGGAAAAAATCTAAACTACCAACATCAGGGTTCTTGTATGTAATGTGGTACTTCATTTTCGACTACTATGAAATAATTCGTATGCTGTCAGGTGGTAGATTACCTGCTATCACTGATTTGTATTATGGTAATTCAGAAAAAGTTAAGTCAATGTTACCTGAAGCAATTCAAAAATCATGGTTACCTGTAGACTTGTTGTATAATTTTGGTGTTTCATTTATGTTCAATACTCATCCATATGTTCGATACTTATTTCAATTAGTTCCATTCTTCTATAAATTTTCTAATATTGGAAATATAGATGCAAAAAATGTAGGTGATACATTAAAAACAGCAGCAACTGTAGCTGCAGCTGCAAATGGAGGTGATGCAACAACTGCTGCTGCAGCAGTTAAAGGTATCAGTGAATTATCAAAAGCTATGCCATCAATGGCAAAAACTGTTGTTGCAGCTGATCCAACAGGTACATTACAAACTGTTACAGGTATAGGAACAGTATTCAGTGCATTGATTGCTTGCTTTGGTTTGCTAGATGCAGGTGGTTTATTAAACTGGTTAAAACCAACACCATATCAACACAAGAATGCAATCAAAATGGATAACTACGTGAAACGTTCACAGCAAACAATTCCAAGTTCACTCACTAATTTTGGTAGAGCAGTGAGTAATTTAGATCAAGCAAAACAACTCAGTGAAGCTATGAGTTACTTTGGAATAGGTAATGGAAATAATAAAAAAGTAAAGAAATTAATTTCACGTAGGAAAGTTTTGTATAACAGTATCACTTCAGATGCCTTATCGAAACTTTGATATAGAGTTAATTGTGAAAAATGAGTTCAATAATTTCCATGGAAAGTTCATGGGAGTGTTCTGCTGGGACGAGCTTGTACTTCCTATACCCAAAAAGAAGAATCAATGGGGAATCATAATCAATACACTCACCACACAAGCTAGCCCTGATTCTATAGGTCATTGGGTTGCTTTAGTAGTTGACAATATCAAGAAGCAATTCCTGTACTATGATTCATTTGGTGAAGATCCTCAACACTTGGAAGAATTTAAAAAAAATTTGAAAAAATTAAAGAAGTATCATAATGAAAAGTATGAACTTAAAATCAATGGAGTACAGAATCAAAATTCAAATACTGCCAACTGTGGTTTTTTTGCTATTAATTTTTTGAAAAATATTTTAAGAGATCAGTGTAGTTTCAAAAAGGCTACTGACTATAATACAATAGTGGGTGAAGCAAAAATTAGGTTAATAAAAAAACAATTTGGATTAATATAATATATAATATAATTATTACTTAATTATTTTTTTTCTGTTTTTTATGTGTGGTGAAATATTGTATGAGTTTCAATATAATTTATCATCTCTGTATCCATATGAGTACATTTGAAAAATATTGGCATCTTAGCCATTAAAACATCTTTGTGGCATTCTAATGATTACTTTTTTCATTGTTGGTGTATATGTAACTTTCGGATAATCTCTATTTCCTAAGTCACAAGGACCTACAAACACTAATATCAAACGTTGACTCATGATCATGTTAATCATTTTGTGTGTTAACTCAAAATACCATTGATATATAGGTTTTCGATGATAAAAAAATATAAGGAATTGTAGGCTATACAAATCCAAGTATATGTCTGGACCACTTAAATGATATTTCTTTGTTACCTTGGATTCAAGTTCTGGTAATTTATATTCAATCTGTGGTGGTAGTGTAAGCATATATAAAAAATAGAATATACTATATGTATATGTATAATAAAATATTTTAAAAAAAAGAAATTAAAAAAATGGGATTACTAATAGTCTGTGCTAGGAATCGAACCACTAATGCCAGCTGCATGACTCTTTTTTCCTTGCACAGTCTATCAGATCCCAATTAAATAAAAAAAGGGCATTTAGATATACCGTGCCAGGATGATTCAAGCCGAATTTCAATGGCGCAATATTAAACAACACATCCAAGTAGAAATTATTAAACTTCCATAAATTCCTTGTGAAATTAATTTAATAAATAAATAATTATAAATTAGAAACGCAGCCCTCATCGTAGCTAGTCTATCCAATGCCCAATAATAATAAAAACAACATATACAATATATAGCATAATAAAAATCTATTCGTTACAATATTGATTTGTCTCCCTTCTTTCTCTTGGGTCTCTCCAGTATTTTTCTAAACCATGTGGTTGGTGCATCATCTTTTCTCACTAACTGCAACTCATAGTGTTTGAATCGAATTAATGAAAAACCTTGAATGTCATTCCCATTGATATCACCTAAATTGTATGAATATCGATTTTTCTTGATTATCTTATATACATTGTCTGACCAGTATATGTTCTTATCCATTTTAGCGTCTTCTCTCTTTGAATCTCACCAAATCACCTACTTCGAAATTTTGACCAGTATGATCCAATTTTTCATAATTCTTTAAGTTGTAGTTAATTGATTTTTGTAATATTTGTTTTTGTAATTCTGGACTATGGAATACCTCATTTGGGGTATATCCTTTAATTCCTGGTAATGGCTTGTTGTTATAGTCATCTATCACTTCCTGTATTATACTATCGAGTTTTAATTTATAATTCATATCTGGTATAATATGCTTATCATTGTGATCAATATCTGCCATATATGTAGGTGCATCATATCCCAGATCCACCAAGTGTTTGTACAACAGTCTTTTTATCACACTCACTGATCTATCCAATAATGACTCTATTTTATGCTCTGAACTATCTTTTTGAAAATATGATATTCCTTCAGCATCACATAACTTCTTGATATTTGAAAAACTAGCATCAGCATCTGATAGGATACTTACCACATTTTTATGTGTTTTGTTTCCATAAGCATCTGTTTCATAATACCACTTCTGAAATGCATCCAATGTAATATCACCATATTTATTAGGCATAAATATTGCCCATACTTTTCTTGAATTCATTTCGATAAAATACAAATGTTCCATATCAGGTAAGAAAAACACAATATCCATTTGGAAGTACCCTGGCTTTTTGATAGTTGCGAATGGATTATTTTTTTTATATTTGAAATCAACAATTTGTTTTCCAGGTTGTCTCCTTAAGTATTCACGTACTACATCTGGTGGTGGAGCTATATCATTCATACTAGACAAATGTTGTGTCATTTTGACAAATTCATTTTCATTAAGTAATAATATTTTTTATATAGCTCATCTAAGCGTGATCGATATTGGGCAATTTGGTTTGACATTTGGTCTTCATACGAAGCCTCTCTTGTTGGATGTGTAATATTCGGTGCTCCATGGTTAATATATGTTGCAAGTGATAAGTTACCATTTGTAGGTAACGGTTTGACAGGATATGGGTTTTGGTTGCTATATGAGCTGTATAAATGTGGATCGTAACTATTAGTGCTAAACATATGGTCAAAAACAAAAAACAAAAGTAATAATGAAATTCATTTCATTATGATTATTATCTAAATTAATAGAGTTATATGTCTTTATAACAACATTTAAAAAATATATATATACATATAACATTTGTTCATCGTTCAACGTTATTTTCCCTTTCATTCACTTATTATGAGCAACTGGAAGATACTATACAAAAACAGCTTCATTAATGATCCAAATCGAGCATATATAAAATTTTATGTGAGAATTTTAAGACGATTGTAGAACATGAGAAAGATTTGCAACGATATAGGTATATATATATTATTATATGTCTATAGCTGGAATGGTAACTTCAGTATAAGGCGTTTCACTACATGGTACAAAAGATTCACAGAAATTGAAAAGATTAGTGATCGTCATGAAAGGTTAAAATGTCTAGAGTGTTGATGTCTGTCCTGCTATGTAATATCATGTATAAAGAGGATCTGGACAAAAGCATCGTATATCCATTTAATATATATTTCAATTTTGAATCAATAGTATGATCGTATGCTTGACCATGCAATGGAGGACATGGTGGAACTGACTTGTATGTATATCATACATTTCGGTGACAACGATTTAGCAAAATGCGAAAAAGAAGAAAACAAGAATTCGAAAGGAGATATAGTTTACAGAAGTACTGCTGAAAGTATGGTAAGTAGTAAAGTCTCTATAGATCGTTGTTTGATAATCTGGATGATGATGAATTATAATGATGATGATGACAACAACAAGTTGTTAAAGGTGGTATCCACAAAAAGAAAGTGCAGTACATCTAAAGCTCCAAGATTCAAAAGAAAGAAAATAAATCAAAAAAACATTTCAACCAAAAACCAAAAACAAGAAGATAGTACTACAGAGGAAGATGATGATGATGATAACTTCTCCAATATATAGTAGATGATGATGAGGAGGAGCCAGAGTACCAAAATGATTATTAATCTCTGGTCCTAATTAGTTCAAATGATAGATTGTGTTTCTGTGGGAGTGTTGTTTTCATAATTTACATAATTAATTAGCATTATAGCAAGTCTTATAAGAAATTTCAATAATTGAAAAATAGATGCGTTTCGAGATTTGACTTGAACTCCATTTTTTTTGTTTTGTTTTTTATTACATAGGATGGTCACCACATGTTGTCATATCACACAGTATGGTGGCCATCCTATCTATTATTGTTTTTGAATTTTTTAAGAAAATTAGATTTCGATTATGATCAGAAAGTCAAACTAAGGCATATATGAGCCCAGCATAAATAAGAAATCGATTGATGTATTTATTATTGTCTAATTATGTTTCTAAGGGTGAAAAAACCATAGGGGTGAAATAGAACACATTGAAACGGCTATTTTTTTGGATCAAAAACACATAGGGTGAAATGGAACAGTGTTCTATTTCACCCTAATATTCATTATTATGATCTTCATATCTTAAATTCAATATTCCATTTATTTTACATGAGATTTTATCATCTTTATAATTTGGATCAAATTCCACTGTCACATTCATTGATTCATTTGGTTCTAAATGGAATTCATTCATACTCAATAATAATGGAGCTGCTATACTTATTATCACATCTAAACTCAATGTTGATATATTCTTAAATACAACTGTCTTACTTTGAACTTCGATTTTCTCTTCAGAACATTGAATTAATGGATTCATAAAGATCACTTTTACTTCGGTTTCTTTTGCTTCATTATTTCTTATTTCTCCATCAAATTTCCTCAAACAGAAAACATTTTCATCATTTCACAGGGTTTTTCACAACTTCCAGATGTTACAAAACTTCAAGCAGTATTGGGTTTTAATTCGATTACATTGGGAGTTATTGTAAATGTAACTTCATAAGGTTTGAATTCATTTCACTTTCCATCTTTAATTTATTGGCTTTAAAAGATTTTTCTTTTTCTGCTGCAGTTTGATTTATCCTAGTTAATCTTTGACTTCTTAAACCTCGATTTTCTAATAAAAATACTCTTTCGATTGTTCTGTTTGTGAATTGATCACCAAAATCAATTACATCTACTGGATCTTCTCAAAATATTGTTGTTATTATACATTTAGCTGTAACTGGAAGAATTGCACTATCTCCTTCAGGTTGCTATGTATATTGTATCTTTATAAGCTGATACATCTTCCAACATACAACTAACTACTATCTTTTGAGATTCTTTACTTTGTAATATACCATCAACTATATCAGTATTAAAATAAAATCCTCGTTCAAAATCTAATTTATAAAAAGCTGGAATTGAAGTTGGATTAGTTATTGTAAATTCTTTTGTATGAGTATCTAAACAAGTTATATCACCAAATTTTATATGATTTAAAGTAGATTTTATCACTGGTCAAGTCCATTTGCTTCTAATACTAATACCAATGGAGGATATTGACTGCCAATTATTTGAATATATAATGGAATTCTCATATCACCTAATTTCTCAGGATTTAATTAAACTTTAATCATTTGAGTTGCCATTGGTCCAATTACACCTTTAGCTGGATCAGGGAAATAACTACCAATCGATTTACTTCTTTCATCTTGTTCTGTTTTCAAATTGAGCACTTAAATTGGATTTATTCTTTAATGTTAAAGTTCGATAATAAGTATATCTTAAATAACAATCTCCATATTTCAATGATTCTTCTAATAATTCTACTTCAGCTACTCGACATTCAGCACTTATTGGAATTGTTAATAAAGCTTCACCTACACTTTCAATATCAATTGCTAAACAATAATCATATACTTTTATTGTTTGAGATATGAAATTGATTTTGATTTTCTCTTCTCCTTCTGGTAATACTGTTGCTACTGCTTGAATTATTTCGAATTCTTTGTTTAAGTAATTACCATCTTGAGAAACTAGCAAATTGAATAAATGTAACAGAGGAAGTATTTCTTAATATCAAATCAGATGAGTTTAAAAATGCATAACTTACAATACCAAAATCTAGTTTATTCTTATTAAAGAAGAATGTTGGACCAACTACATGTCCTTTTTATTGTTAATACCACATTATTAGTTGCTCCTTTTAATGCAAATTCAAAATGATCACTAAATTCACCAAGAGTTGAACTTGTATAAGATACTTTGATTGTTACACTTTCTTCTATATCTAATTCACCTTGGTGGAGTAATTATTACATTTGGTTTAATTGATCCTTCATTGGTAAGTGATACTTCAACCAATATCTAAATCTTGAGCTTGAGCTTTTTTTCTTCTAATTAATACATTTTTTCTCCTAAAGTCTAAATCAACACTATTCTGCTGTATATTTGATATATTATTTTTTCTACTCTATAATTGGGCCTAGTTAATCTTTGACTTCTTAAACCTCGATTTTCTATTAAAATGCGCTTTCAGCTTATCTGTTAATAAATTTATCACCAAAATCAATTACATCTACTTTATCTTCATAGAATAGTGATGCTTCTATACCTTTCGCTGTACATGATAGTATTATACAGTTTATAAATAATATAAAGTAAATATTTTGATAATAATAATAATAATAATAATATATATATATATATATAGTGCTTACATTTTGATTTTCTGAAATTAAAAAAAACTGTCAAGTTTGACAAGCTTGATTTTTCTTTTTGAAATATCTTCTTATCTTGATAGAATTTTATAACATTCTTCAAAGTTTCTGCTGCAATTCATTTTTTCTCTTTGACTGAATCAAAAAACATACAAACAAAAAAGTTGAAGAAAATGAAATTTTAAATTAAAAATGACGTCAGAAGGGGTACAATTCTTAATTCCTGTGTAACTGACACTTCTCATTTAGACATTATATGTCAATAAAAACATAAAATTTGGAATATACATAATTTCTAGAATATATTTTGATAGATTTTTTATTCAATATTATGACAATTAATAGTTACTCATAGATGTATGTTATATGACAAAGTAAGTATAAAAGTAACAATTTTTCATCAAAGACAAGTAAGAATATGTATATAGTTTGTTTTGAAAGTGTCTGGTAGACAAACGCACAACAAACTTCATTATTATCTATATTAAACTAATTTTCTTATATTTTCTATTTTAATATATCAGTCACTACTACAGTCTAAAATACATTATTATCTAATATGAAATATATTACAATAAATTTAGTAACAGTTTCTGTAAAAAAGAAATAAAAAAGCTGGTACTAAAAATAATGTATTCTATTCATATTAGATAATGTATTTTAGACTGTAGTAGTGACTGATACATTAAAATAGAAAATATAAGAAAATTAGTTTAATATTGATGATATTGAAGTTCATAAATAAGTATATAATAGATGTAGGTCATATGACAAACTAACTATATGTTTGTTAATAACTAACTCCGAACATCATGAATATCATATTAGTTTTGATTAAATAATTCTGCAATATAGAGTTCCGCCATACTGGGAACAACAAAAGAGAAAAAAAGAATACGAAAAAAAGCAGCTAATTATGCTTTTAAAACATAACAAGCTTGACGTAGTAGATGTGGATGAAGAAGATTGATAATTATAATATAATAATTAATGAAATTAATATCATATATTGAAATGGTGTTTGTTTATTATATGTTGTTATGTGTTGTTCC
>NGBS01000029.1:0-87398 GCA_002245135.1 Proteromonas lacertae | reverse complement strand
TTTGTTTAGATAAATGAATGGGTAAGAATATTTCTTCTTTATCTTTAGCAATATCAATATAAAATATATTCACATTTAGTCGATTCTTTGTTTCAAACTTATCAATAGATTCATTGTCTGTAGCATCAACAGGGAATGTTAACATACTCCAATCATGTTTCTTTTCATACATTTTGTATTTTTCAGGTTTATCTTTATTACATTGTAGATTATTAGAATATAAAGAGCATAGTACACTCCACTTAAAGCATTCATTATCTTCATTTATTACATTTGTTAAACATCTAAGACCTTGAAGTTTAGCAGGTAAAACAATAAAACTACTTCCACGTATCACTTTAAATTTTGTTACATATAATTCTATAGTATTTACTCTAGCAAAAGTAAGACCACTTTGAGGATGATTTGAATCATCTTCTGATATTTGTGTAAATATATTCTCCAGTATAGTTTGTATTTCACCTACAGTAGACATTTTTGTTATTTCACATAGTCTACTACGACTAAATATAGAAACTTCATCATCACTGTCAGTAGACTCATCAGGTATATAAATTGAACGTACAATAAAGAAAAATTTAATCATATTCATAGTATCAGCTAGTTCATGTAATATATCTTTGATATCACTATTATTAACAAAATCATGATAACATTGTTGTGGTGTACTGTAATTTCTATTATTATAATTGAAAACCCATTTCCTGGTAACACCTTGAGATGATTTATCAACTTCTCTAGCATCACGTATTCTATCATTAAATCTTTGATTTTGGTTAGGTTTTGGTAGGGAAGAAGGCATTAATCCACCAAAGAATGTATCACTGATTATTGGTATATCATTATTATATCTTTTTTTATTTTGAATAGCATCTGTACTAAATAATGGCGCTAATCTTCGTTTTGGAGCTTCTTCTGGTGGTAGTTCATCTATATGTTTATGTTTATGATGATGGCGATGCTTATGCTTATGATGTTTATTTTATTAAAAGTTTGTTCTAGAAGTTTAAAAAATGCTTTTAAAAGCTTTTTATGTTTGCTCATTATATAGACAGAATTCGAGAAATAAATCAAAAATGGAAATATGAAATTTGATTGGTCGGATGATTTGATTGGTCGACTTTAAAAATAAAAAGAAAATTTCATTTTCATTTTTCTTGACATTTTTTAATCATTTTTTATTTTCATCTCTCCCTTATATAAAATGAGTAACGAAACACCCTATGAAGCTACAGATGTAGAATTCAGTGATTACTACAAGAATCCAAAGTTATGTAACAAGTGGATTATTAAAGGAACTGTTGAGAGTATTACAGTTAAGCCTACTAAAACTAGTCAATATGTATTGATTACTTTTGTTCATGATTTGGATCATAAAGTTGTAATTAATAATGGAAGAGATTTTGAAACATATTCAGCTGATGAAGTGAAATATGTATTGAAACAAATTTATGATAGAAACGAGAATGACTTTATAGAAAAAATCATTCGTGGATATTTGATTAGTGTAGGATGTAGAGAACCTCAACATGGTATTAAATACTTCCACAATTTCAATTCTATTATGATATGGGATAATAGTAACTATAGAGTTCCATCTGATGTTGATGTTGGTAGTAAAATTGCTGTAAGTGTTGTTGATAATCAAATCTCTATTAAGAGTAATGGTACTCAAAACTTTGTTAATCATAGAGTTTGTAGTGATATTGTTGGTTATGATGAAAATCCTGATTTAGCTACAACTATTAGAAGAAGTAATGAGAAGAAAATTAAGAAAGAACAAGCTAATCAAAACAAATTTGTTTCACCTCCAAGAATTAAGAGAACTAAGATAGAAGATAGTGATTTAATTAGTACTCGTAGACCATTCCCTGCTAAGAAAGTAATTAGTAATGGTTTTATTAGTGCTGCTAAGTCTATTAACTTTGGTAACGCTTTAAGTGATAAGGATTTGGGAGAGGTAGAAGAATGATTTAATTATTTTAATTCATTAATTCTTTAAATATATATCATTCATATTTTTTTATATATTGTTTGAATGTCACTACAAGATAAAATAAATGAGTTATACAAAACATATGGTTATTTAAACAAACGAGACTTTATTAATTTCTCTGTAAATGAACTTGAGAATAACTTTAAAAATCTGACATTAAAAAAGCTAGTAGTGAACTTGTAGAGTCTAAACCAGATTATCAAATCACTGCAACTAAAAGGAATAGAATTAAATATGAAATTGAAAAGTTACCTGGGTCATATCAAATAGATTTGGTGTTTTTCAACAATACAAAAGTTCCATTTTGTTAATTATAGAAGTTGTTAGTCGTAAGTGTTGGATATATTATGTTAAATCTAAATCAGAAAATGATGTATATCCAGTGTTTGAAAAATGGTTTTATCAGGGTATGCAACCTAAGGATGAAAACGCTCGTTTTGTAGGAAGTATATTGTCAGATGAAGAGTCTGGTATTATCTATGGTAAGAAATTTTTAGATTTGTTTAACAAAAATCATATACGATTTATACTTAAAGAACGTAATGAACATAATATAATGAAAATATTGGATCGATGTGTGAGAACTATTAAAGATATGTTTTATAGAAAAATTAATACATTTTCTGATGAAGAATTTGATAAAATTAACAATATTGAATCATTGTGTAATATAGTATATACTGTTGTAGATGATTACAATGCAAAACCACATTCTGCACTCAATAATCTAACTCCAAATGAAGTATTCAATGATTTTGAAGTCCAAGATAGATTGTATAAAGAATCCCATGCTAGAAACTTAAAGAAGCGTAAAAGTGATACTCATTTTAAAGCTGATGATTTTGTCAGAATAAAAGAACGTAGAGATAACAAACTTCAAAAAACTACTTATTATACTGATAAAGTATACCAAATACACAAAGTTGGACCATTTTCATATTCTGTTAAGAACTTGGATGGAACAATACCTAGAGAATTCAATCCTAGAGATATAGGCTCATATAGATTCAAATCTCATGAAATAAAAAGAGTACCAGTTAATAGTATTACAACAAATGGTAAGTTTAGATTAAGACAAATTCATAGTATAAATAATGAAGCACAACCTATAGAACCAGATATTCAACCAGTACCAGAAGGCAGAAAAAGTAGATATGGTAGAGTATATAAGAAAAATTCGCTATTTAATGATTTCGTATAATTTTTTATGTTTTTTATTTATGTTATTTTTTACATATAAAAACAAACACCAATTTTCATCAAAGTAATGAATTCAAAGTGCTTTTTTCAAGTATATGGATTAAAGCATAAACCAGACAAATTTAAAGTATATATTAATACTTATAAGTTCTTCATCATCTTCTCAAACTCTTCAGCTTTCTTTCTTTTCTCTTCTTCAATTCTTTTCTTAAACTCTTCTTCCATCTTCTTTTCTAATTCATCGTTTTCTTTTTTCATCTTTTCTTCCATTTGTCTCTTTTGTTCTAATACCCATTTCTTTCTTAACTCTTCTTGTTGTCTCATATTCTCTTCTTCTTGAAGCATTCTAATAACCACTAATTCTTCTTTTCTTTTCTTTTCTGCTTCTTCTTGTTTTCTCTTTCTCTCTGCTTCTTCTTGTACTTTTCTAACTCTTTCTTCTTCTTGTTGTTTTTTCTTTTTTTCTTCATCTTCTTGTTTCTTTCTCTCTGCATCTTGATGCTTAATTTTCTCTTCTATCTCTTTTTGTTTTTCTTCATCTTTTTTAGTTATTTCAGCATTAAAATATTTCAATTCAGCATCCAGTATATCAATATCAGTAACATCAAGAAGTGTAGTATCAGACCTTGGTGACATTGGAGGTGTAAAGGTAGGACTTTGGCTACTTAATAAATCATCAGCAGATGTTCTTGATTCAGTATCTTTCACAATTATACCACTGGTTCGTCAACAAAATCAGAATCCTTAACAATCTTTCTTTTCTTTAAATGAATTAATTCATCATCACTATCAATAACTGCTTTTGTTTTAGGTTTCTTTACAGTATCAGTTCTTCTTTTATAAACTCTTTTAGGTTTTTGAGGTACAGTTGGTGGTGGTGGTTCTTGTTGTGGTTGTTGTTGTTGTTTTAACTGAGGTTGAATAAAAGGTTTAATCTGTTTTACATCTGGTTTTACTATACTCTTCATCTCTTCGTCACTAAAGTATAAATTCATATACTCATTTTGATCTAATGTCTCTAGATGTTTAATGGGAATTAACTTCTGATTATCAAACTTACATGAAAAGCAATAATAAACTGCTGTAGCTGACTTCTCTAATTCGATATAGTTGAATTGTGGTGGACTTTGCTTCTTCTTTGATTTTTTGCTGTCATCATAAGCCAAACTTTGAATATACATTTCGTCGCAAAATGTCTTTAAATGCTGGATGTTACGACTCACTTTCTGATAGAACTCATAAGCCTGTCCCTTTAATGGAAGCTGGGAGCATAATTCTGAATTGGTTGGTTGTTTGACTCTGTCTGCTGGCATTTTTGATTGAATGATTGAATAATTAATTTTCTATTAAAGTAAAAAATGAAAAAAATAAAATACTGAAAATGAGTAAGAAAAGTGTGAATGAAAAATAAAACGGTTTTTCTTTATGTAATATTTAAGGGGGTACAAAAAATAACTTTCAAAAATCAAATACGAAAAAAAGACTATATATAAAATTAAATATTTATGATTGGTTTTTGAATTTCAATCTCAGGTTTATTAATAGGAATAATTTCTATTTCTGTTTCTAATTGCTCTTCATCTTCATTATCACTAGCATTTCTAGAATTTATTCTACTATTTTCAGGTGTTAAAGTAAATGGAATAGCAGAAACAATAGTAGATTTTCTTAATGCTAATTGAACAGCAGGTTCTGGCTCAGCTAATATTTCACTTAATTCTGGAGGACAGGCTTTATGATAACACCATGCACATATTCTCTTGCATTTATAAAGAACCCATAGAACTACACAACCTAATAAAATATACAGTTCTTGTTTCAAACCATTTAAAGTATCTTTCATATCACCTAACATAACTAAAGATGAATTATATGGCATATTATGTGAAATTATTTATATATAAAAACGTATAGAAATATAAAAATGAATTTTAAACCAAAAGTTAATTAATTATACAGGTAGGTGATGTAGTTAGATCTACTGTAGCTACCCCCGGGATAGGACTTGTAGAACAATCTACTTTAGCAATATCTACCTTTGGTCGACCCTCGGCAGTGGAACTATTCTCTACTTTACGCTTCTTATCTTCTCCACTATTATCACTTCCTTTCTTTACTTCTTCATATCTTCTCTTCTTCTTATTTCTACACTCTGTACAAGATTTATAGAATACACCTTCACTCTTATAACCAAATTCATCATTAGCTTTCTTCTTACCACAAGTACTACACACTTGTGAATCTGAATCTGACTTTGTTATATCCTTTCTTTTTTTAGATTTAGATTCACTTTGTTTTTCTTCCTTCACTTCTTCTTCTTCCATTGTTATATCAATATCATCACCTGGTTGTTCACTCCATTCTGGATCATCTTCATACTCTTCAATCACAGAATACATACCATCCAACATATCCTTGAATACTTTAATAATTAATGATTTTACTTCAGACATATCATTCTCATACATTTCACCTTCTTGTAAGTGTTTTTCAATATTAGCATCTAATTCGTTTTGTATATCACTCATTTTAATTTATGTAGATTATTTCAAAAATCGCAAGAAATTTATGAATGAAAAGAATTATGTAATATTATGTTTATTTCTATTCAGCCAATCAAATAACAAAAATTCAATTAAAACCAATGATTTAAGAATTAGTTATGAAATCTTAGTCTTTCTTCAATGATGTTTTTTTCATCAATACCATAACGCTTTAACATCTTTGTTTTTCTGCGCTCTTCTTCAGGATCAACCCATTTTCTAGGGCGTATGGTTGCTTGTGCTACTCTGGTTGGTTTATGAATTGCACGCCATTCTTCATACTTTCTGTCATCCTCATCAGCTGTATCAGAAGTATACCACATTACTACTGGAGGTGGCTCAGCTACTATTCTAGCTACTTCACTTTCAATGATTGCATAGATTCTTTCAAAGTCTTCATCTTCACGCTTATTTCTATCTTCTATATTAACATTCTCGATCCAAATTCTTGACATTCTTTTGAAATTATGATTGATAAAAAACAATAAGAAAAAGTTAAATGAAATTATATACAAAAAACAAAAGAAAAATTTTAACCCATAAAATTACTCATACACTAAAATATATAAAGAAATTTAAACTCACCACTTGCTCCAGTATAACCCGTACCAAAAACTAATTTACACTCAAATCGCTTATTCTTACCTGTAGAAGGCACCTAAGAATAGTCTGGTACGGGTTACCCACCTACAGTGATATTCTTACGGTTATACATATATATTGTTGATGAACAAACAGGACTAGATAATTTGTATAGTGGTATAACAAAGCTATATAACCGAGTTACTGATCAAGATCGACTGATCCACACTCTGGAATGTGCTCTAGCAGGTACTCTATACAGAATATCTCAAGTAAAAAGTGAAATCGATATTTTGAAACAAGAAGGTAATATATTTGTTTTTTATTATCGGTAATAGCTTCACTAAGTGTAAATTCTACTACATCAAAGCCTTCATTATCTAATGCCTCCAAAAATGTACAAAAATTATTCATTATTATAATTTATAGAATTCAAAAGAAGTAGAAACAGATTTAACCCCAATACTTTCAGCATCAAATAGAAAACCTAAACCAGCACCAAGAAATAAGATTGAATCTATTCCTAGTTTATCACCTATTCCAGTTAAACCATCTCCATCTAAACCAACTGTTTCTAAAGTTACAAACTCAAAACCAGCTGTATCAAAAGTCACTAAAAAGAAAAAGCCAACTATTACAACTAAAATATCAATAACAACAAAGAAATAATGAGTGATTAACAATTCATATTAATATCAATTTAATATGTATATATAATACTTTTATGTATATTATTTATGTGTATATATCAAATAACTATCCCATTAATAAAGAAAATAGTAAATCAAAGTTGATTATTTCTATAATTGTTCTTTTTCAGGTTGTTTGCAAACATTAACTCCACAATATTGATCATAATCTTGCAATGTAACAGTACCTGTATTACTCATAACAATAATGTTTCCTAAATAACTGCAAGCATAATAAGTAGAACAACCTACATAACCAGTATAAGCTCCAGTTTCATCTTTCATTCCATCATTATTATTATGAATTAACTGAGTGTTATTAAATAATGAAGTATCAGTAGCACCTTTAGTTTGAATGTTATATATACCGCGGTATTGATCTTGGGTAGTTTTAATCTTTATAATTGTATTACCTGATATAGTTTCAATTTGTAAAACACCAGTTTTTAAAGTTACTAAATTAATATTAACTGTAGCTTCAGTTGTGGATATTAACAATTCATCAGTAGTTACATCCTCTATATTTACTGATCCTGCTTTATAATCTATTCTAATACGAGGATAATTCACTTTATTCAATTTTATACCTCCTCTTTCAGAGATGATTATTAATTGTGGAACAATATCGCTATTATCACTTTCAGCTCTTCTAGATAATAATAATAATATATTATTATATATACAAATTATTGATTATATAATTACCAGCAACTCCATTGATAAATAAACTTTTGCAGTTTTTAGTAACCATTCCATTTATGTCTACTTGGTTCTTATCTCCAACTATATTGATAAT
Organism: Proteromonas lacertae; assembly: GCA_002245135.1. Taxonomy (NCBI): domain Eukaryota; class Bigyra; order Opalinata; family Proteromonadidae; genus Proteromonas; species Proteromonas lacertae. Next base: position 79,592 of record NGBS01000029.1, on the reverse strand, counting down.
TGGTACATTTATATCACATTCAACTCTTCCTTCATTGATACTAACATCTCCACTTACTATTAATAAAATACAAAGAATAAATAATCAATTATACATGTTTCAATATTTAATTTCTTAGTATAGAAATTACTCAGTTTAATTGGTCCATTAGTTGATTTCGCATTAATAAATGATACTAAATTATCATTATTATAATCAATTCCACTAAATTCAGAATAAGAATACAAATTCAATATATCTTCAGTAAATGAAGTAGTATCACCAGACTTAGATAATAATCTAAAGGCAAATACTTGACACATAAAATCAACACCTAAAACAGGTGAACCATCAGGATTAATTTCATATCTATTTTTACCTTTTTCATTTAATAATGTACTGACTTCTATACTATTTCCTATTGATTTTATTCTACTAGCAGCTGACCATGTGCCTGCTAAAGTTGTACCATCATTCTTTACTTCAATATCTCCTAAATTAACATTATTACTAATTGTAAAGGTTCTAGTTTCTTTATCAACATTCACAAATTCAAATTCATTTTCTTCAGTCATATTTTCACAGACAGCAGGGAATAAGAAGAATAATCCAAAGATAACAAATATAATAATCAAAATAATAAATGCTAAAACAATCAAACATACCAAGCATTTATGCGCACATTTTTTACTATTTCTTTCTAACTCCTCATACAATTCGTATTGGAAATTATAGAATGCTAAATATGCTCTTAACACAGTCACTTTAAACGATTCATTTTCATGTATTTCATTAGGATCATACATGTTATTCTCTTCCATATATTCAGCTAATTCATACACGTGTTCTTTATATTCACATAAATCAAAATAGGCATTTAATGTTAATCCTTTATCTTCATCAATGATATTGTGATTCCAGAACATATCTTTTAAATCTTCTTCATCTACATCAATATCTTGAGATAACATTAAATCACTCAATTCTTCAGCTGATATTCTACCATCATTATCTTGATCAAAACTTCTAAATAATCGATAATAAATGAACAATTCTAATTTCTTACCAATATCACGATTTGTTTTAGCATATATCATTAATATTATACCATAGATGATTAACATTGCAGCTCCTAATTTCATATATTGATTTAACCAGTCTTCAAAGTATGAAGGATCATATTTACCAATGAAAGTCGGTGTTAATACTAAACGAAATACTTTCCATTTATCAACGCAAAATTTAACAATGTCAGATTTAATTATGACAATAACAATACCAAATATGAATAATACAAAACCACAAACACCTGATATTGCAGCTGTTGCGTAATAAAAGAACTTTGAAAATAATGCCTATTAAATATATATATATATATATCATACTTTTCCTAATAAGTTCAATATCATTACAAATATCATCAATACACCAACAACAAACAATATAAATCCAGTCTTTGGTGCATCGATTGTCTGTGCAGTATCATATATATAGAATCCCATCACGATAGCTATGCAGCTAGGTGCAACAATGATTAAATCGCATACTAACATGATGATTTCATTGGATCTTTTCCAGCCTACCATATCTGACATTTGCATTGCCATTATTGTTAATAATCCAACCATTACGAATAATATAATACCTAATACTATCACAATGATGAATATCTTATCATAAATGCTATTTATTAATTCTTCTAATTCTCAATATCCTGTTCTTCATAGATATTGTCTTGTGCAAATTCTGCTACTTCGTTGGGAATGACAAATGTGAGAATAGCAACCACCAACAAGACGATATTCAGAAATACAATCAAAGTATAGTAGAATCTGATTATTTGCTTAAAACCTGGGAGTGGATTTAATACAATAATAATCAGAATGAAGTTTAATGCTGCTAATCCTGCTCCAATTCCTAAAACAAAATAAAACATCCATGTGATATGGCTATGAAAATAAGATATGTATAAATCAGTTATATATACGCATAATGATCTAATAAGAATGATAAGCCAAGAACAAGAAATCCAAGTAGCATTAACACAATAGCGTAAATAACAATACGGTTCTTTGCACTTTTCTATTAATATTAGAATAAATTTGAAGTTTTATATATGATTTTCTATACTTGTGCTAAAGTCCATCTACTACGAATAAAATTTTTAGCTCGGTTCATTCTTTTTTGATCATCTTCGTTAACTGTAACAGTCTCTTCCTCCTTTTTATTCTCAATAGTGATGTTTAGCATTTTATAAAATTTTTATGTTGAAAACGGATTAATTTTTTATAAGAAGTTTTTTGTTTTTTGAATGAGTTTTAAGAAATACGTATTGATATTACATCCAATTTAATAGGAAAATACAATCAACCAATTACAAACTGATCTATCAGGAGTAGATAGCATTGGCGATGTAAAACAGAAAGTATTCTTCTTTTTCACACTCTTTTTGCTAGTTTGAGAAAATATCAAAAATAAAAAAAGAAATAGAAGAGATTTCAGAAAAGATGGAACAGTTCAAAAAGAAGGCAGAAGAAACAGATCCAGATAGAGTTATATATGGTCCAGCAACAAGTGAAAAGATTTTAAATTATTATAGAACATATAAAGAACTGGAATCAAATTGTGAAGAGAAATATCCAGCAATAAATCAAGCACATGAGGAATTATTACAGAAAGAAGCTGAAGAATTAAAAGAAAAGAAAAGATTAGAAGAGGAAGAAAGATTAAGAAAACAGAAAGAGCAAGAAGAGCTGGAAAGAAAACTGTATTATTGATAATTTATTAATTATTCACATATAGAGCTGAAGAGAAAGCAGAAGCAGAAAGACAACGTCAATTAGAACTTCAAAAAGCCAAAGAGGAGGAAGAAAGAAAGAAGAAAGAAGAAGAAGAGAGAAAAAAACAACAATTAGAGTTAAAGAGAAAGGAAGAAGAAGAAAAGACAAAATTATTACAACAGAAACTAGAAGCAGAAAAATTAAAGAAACAAAAAGAAGCAGAATTGAAATTAAAAGAAGAAGAGTATTATATCCAAGAATATATAAAGAAATATCCAATTCAATATACTGATAATTACATTCCAGATAGTCATATTCCTCCATTACCCTTATATGGTGAAAAAGAAGTTACAGAATCTGAATTTAATGAAATATTGTATAAGAATAAATCGAAATTGATTGTTATTGATTGGTTTATGACTACTTGCCCACCTTGCAGGTATATATAATTATTTATTGTATTGCATAGAATGATTGCTCCATTTTTTGAGTCTTTAGCTATCTCTCATCCAAGATCAGTTTTTCTCAAAGCAAATGGACCAGAACAAAGAATATGGTCAGCCAGTCAAGGTATCTACAGTTTCCCCACTTTTCAATTCTATTTGAATGGTGTAAAAGTAGATCAATTCAGTGGTGCTGATCAAAGGAAATTACAAGAATTAGTTGATAAATATGAAGGTCAATTGACAAGAATTTATATTGATAATATATTGAATAGTGCTGTAGAAGGCTTAGATAAATCGAAGATGGCAGTGAAAGATGAAGATAAGAAGCTAACAATACCTGAAGCCTATGAAAAGTTTAAGAATAGATGTTCATCTGTTGCATTTTCTACTGCAATCAATGTATATATATTTATATATGTTTTTCATTATTATTATTATTATTACTATATAGACATTAAAGAAGTTATTAACAAATATAATGAATCATCCAAATGATCCTAAATTCAGAACAATTAAAAAGACAAATCAAGCATTTATTAACAAAGTATCCTCTTTACCAGGTTCAGTTCCACTAATCCACTCTGTTGGATTTAAAGATACGATAGAAGAAGAATTAGAATGTTTTACATTTGATGATAAAATGATTGGTACAATTGCAGAAACATTATCAATATTAGATGGTAATAAACCATCTCAAAGACCAGCTACTAATACTCAACAACAACAACAACAACAACAACCATTTGGTGGATTTCCTGGAATGGGAGGAATGGCTAATAATCCATTATTAAACAACCCAAATCTAATGAATGCTGCTCAAAGTATGATGCAGAATCCACGTATATAATAATAATAATTATTATTATATAGAAATGATGCAAATGGCTCAACAAATGATGAGTGGTGGTGCTGGTGGTGCTGGTGATATAGCATCAATGATGAATAACCCTCAAATGATGCAGATGGCACAGCAGATGATGCAAGATCCACAAATGATGCAGATGGCTCAACAAATGATGAGTAATCCACAGATGATGCAGCAAATGATGAATAGTATGGGAGGAATGGGAGGTTTAGGTGGAATGGGAAGTGGATTTGGTAATGCTTACGGTGGATATACTCAACCACCACCTACATCATCATCAACAGCTGGTGCAGGTAAGAAATTGTCAGAAATGACTGAAGAAGAATTGATGCAAGAAGCTATGAGATTATCAGAGTTAGAAAGTGAAGAATATAAGAGAAAAGAAGAAGAAGAAAAGAAAAAGAAAGAACAAAAACCACCTCCACAATAATTAACAGAAATCTTAAAATTTTCATTTCTTTATTATATTTATAGTTTTATTTTACATTATTAAAAGAAAAATGTATATAGTCAAATAGATGTAGAATATGTTATATAATAATAATAATAATCTAATTACTATCACTTCCTTGAGCACTTCCTACAATCTGTAATATATACATAAATATATTAATAATATCCAAGTATAAGTTCAATGTAGCAAACACATAATCGTCTGGACCATAGGTAAATTGTTTATCTCCAATCATTAATGCTTGAGTATCATATACAATATATGCACTGAATAACAAAGCTCCTATTAATGCATACAAAGTGACTGTAAATGGAGTAGCAAAAAACCATAACATCATTCCAGACAACATTAACCCCCAACAAGCTACAAACAAATACATTCCATATCCTGTGATATCTATTGGTGCATAGAAAGCCACTGCAGTTAAACCAACTACTATTCCAGTGGTTAAACCTATTGCTAATAATATAGCTTGAACATTGTAGAATGAAGTAAAGAAAGCTATTGAAATAGAGAAGCAGATTGTCTAATAGTGTATTATAATAACTTATACAAATGCACCGAGAATGATTAAGTTTGTAGGATACTTATGAGCATCTATATATATTGATATATGCAAAATTTATAAAAATACACTCTCTTGAACACATTAATACACATAACAACACAAATGCTAATATATATGATACATAAACAAATGCAGGGTTTGATTGAATTGTTGCTCTAATAGTATCATATCTATAGAAATGTAAAAGGAAAAATAATATACGAGCAGGCATAACACATAATAAATGTCACAATAAGTTGACTTGTGACTAAACCATAAACCTTTTCTATTTATGTATAAAAAGACTAAATATACTTATAAAACCCTTCTGTGGGCTTAATTTCTTGTTGGTATTAAGGCCTTGATAATCCTAAAACAATTAATAAATATTATTAACATACTACAGTTGTTGGAATCATGTAACTGAAATTAGAAGAATATTTTGTCATAAAAGAATCTAAATATAGTCGTTGCAGTTGTATGTTTTTTAGAAAATTCTTTTATCCTGTTCATTTCTAATGAGATCTAGGAATTGTATTCTATTTTGTCTATATTCTTTCCACCTTTTAATGGAATAATAACCACAGATGAGAATCAATGAACAAATGCATTCAAGAATATGGTAAATGTATCATCATCATATCTATCAACAATTAAAAACATACTATTTCTATCTAGATAAACGTAAAACTTGTATTTTTATAATGAGGCTAAATTATTGTAGCATTCTTATTTAATTGCTGAATTAATTTTTAAATAACAATAAATATGGATTCAGACTTACTTGTATTGTTTTATATGTATATATTAGGGAAATGATTCGAAAATGGGTGGATCTATGGGAAAATTAGATCCTATGAGAGGTTTTGTTAGTATTTTTGAATCATTTATGTGACTAGAGAAGGTTTATGCCATTGTAGCTTTACAATTATCTTGCACAGCTGTTATATGTATGCTTTTCTTGTATATGTGGTTCATTTTTATTATTTGTCTTAGAACAGGTCCAATTGTTAAATTCACTCAAGGAAATGATTGGTTAGGATATTTGGCTATGGTAGTTGCTGTTATTTTATTATGCGTTTTAGTTTGTATCAAATCAGGTAATCTATTATATCATTATGTGTTTTATATAGTTGCTCATACATATCCGATAAATATAATAGTGTTAGGAACATTTGTATAATGTATTCAATAATTAATTCATATAGACTTTTTTCTTTTCAATAGCTGTTGCTACAGTTACTTCCATATATGAAGAAAGTGCAATTATGATGGCCTTTCTTGCTACAGCAGTAATCGTAGTAGGATTAACCTTAGCAGCGTGGTTTGTATAATTACATTATGATTTATTTCGTTTATAGTTACCTTGTGACTTTACTAGTTGTGGTGCATTTCTGTTAGCACTTATGCTTGGAATAGTGTGTATTGGAATATTAAGTATATTCTTCTACTCTCAGTTTCTGAACATTATTTATTCCTGCCTTGGAGCTATGCTAATGTCAATGTACATCATATTTGATACTCAAGTATATATACATATCGATTATTTTTTCAATTAGATCTTGATGATTGGTAGGAAAGAGAATACACTTGGACCAGATGATTATATTCTTGGAGCTTTGAATTTATATTTAGATGTAATTAATTTATTCTTATATATACTTCGATTAATCGGAGAAACACGAAATAGAGATTAACAGTTAAAATCCTTCTTTTTATTAATGCGTTTGTTTTAAATATTACTAAAAATAATTCTGCAGCTTATTATGCAAAAAAATATTTTCAAAATAGAAAACAGTAAAGTAGTAGATAATTTTTGTGATGATGAGATTAAACCAAATGAGAAAACTATTGTTTGCATTATTTATGATGAAGTACTTCTACAAATGAAGAATGATCATTATAATCAATTATTATCTTAAATATCATTCTTTTTATCATTGTTTTATTACTTTTATAATTATAAATTAATTCTTAAAAATGTAGAAACTAATTGTTCTACGTTGCAGTTATAAACTTAACCTTAACCTTCTAAACTGGATTTTTAAATGTCTCTGTATCTATTGATTTTTATATCATAAATCTATAGCTACTTTATAGGTAATAAACAACATTTTAATTTTATGCTGATCAAATAACTTTTTCATAATTAAAAATCGAAAAAACAAAAATAGAATGATTTCATTTCCTTCATTTAGATCTTTCTCGCTAATTAGAGCAAATGATGGTGTATTTATATACAACAATATATGTAAATTAGAATATTTAAAAAAAATACTCGTTTTATTTTTCAAATAAGCCAATCAAATTAGTCATAAAGTGATTACTTCGTCAAATGACATCGTTACTAAACAAGGTTATGTACTCTATATTAACATCATTATACTACAGTATATGAATTGATTTATATGCAATAGATAAAAGAAAGTGCAGAAAAGAGTGAGAAAGAAGTTGATTTTGTAATACAGCATAAAAATAAAATAAAAGAAAAAAACTATTTAAAATATTATGAAAACAACTTGTTATTGTTACATTGTTGTTCTCCAGCAATTTTTCCAACACAAGTGTATTCAATTAATAAACAAAGTCAATATATGGTAATATCACGACAACACTATGATACAGACTAAGAATAGGTTATTCAAAGAAAATTCCTATCAACTGACGATATTTGTTACATGATGTGTTCAATATGTGGGTTTATGTTGCTCTACTTACATTGTGCTTTAATTCTACTTCTAAAGATGTCATATTGTCATCCTCCATCTCAAATAAAATTTACTCTTTCTCTGGTAATGTTCTTTGTTAGTATTTTCGTTTAGTAGGGGAGTTTGACATTTTTGATAAAGGATGTTATTTCAGTTGATTTAATAAGATCGTACAATAAGATCGCTCAATATAAACAAAATAGAAAATAAAAATAACATAAGCAGCTGTTAGATATTCAATTAATCTTTTTTTTTCTTTATATCTCCTATATATAGACTAAAAGCATTACCACTAAACTAATTCAATCATAAAATATCACATTATATCACAAAAAGATTAGCAGAGTAAAATACATCAGCATAGTAAATAGTATTACTATAAAAGGCTATGAGCTAAAAAATCTGTTGATATAGGCTATAAAACAACGAATTATCGGGTTATGATTGTATAATTATAAAATACACAAAATTTGTATTTTTTTCTTAACCCCAATTATTTCTTCTTTGTTTTTGTCAAAATGAATCAATATGGGAATCAGGTACCTCCTCCTGGAGCATGTACCTATGATGGTAGTACAGAATCCAGATGGTACATCTTATCTAGTCCCACTTGATCAAAATGGTGGTTATGCTCAACCTCAATATGCCCAACAGCCTGTATACGTACAACAACAACCAGGTTATGCCACTCAAGAACAGTATCAACAGCCACAATATCAACAAGGTGGATTTCAGCCTGGAGGTTATGTGCAACCTTCTGGACCTGTTCCTAGTGCTAGTTACGCACAGCCAACAGTTGTACCTCAAGCACAACCTGTAGTTGAACCAGTAGTAAGTGCAGAAATTGAAACAGAAGTATTTACAGTAGATAATATTTGTTAGGAACCAGGTAAAAAGAATAATTTATATAGAGGATTAAGCAAATTAGATCCAGCTCGTGGTTTCATTAGTATATTCATAAAATGAACTCATTTTATCATTATAGAAAAGGTTTATGCTTTAGTGTTCTTCCAGTTAGCTATAACAACAGTGATATGTAGTTTATTCTTTATCAAAGTAATAAAAGATTGGGTTTATGAACATGTTTGGGTAACTTATGCTGCTTATATCATTGCATTTGCCATACTGTGTGTTTTAGTATGTTGTAGAAAACGTATTAATTATTATTTTTATTATTATATATATAGAAGCTCAATCATATCCCACAAATCTGATATTACTATGTGCATTTACATTCTTCTTCTCAATCGCTATAGGATTAATAATATCATTTTATGATGTATCAGCTGTAGCAATGGCAATAGGTGCTACTGCGATTGTTGTGTTGGGATTATCATTAGCAGCTTGGTTTGTATATATTATATTATTATTATTATTATTATTAGTTACCATGTGATATGACAGGTTGTGGTTCGTTGATGTTTGCCTTATGTTTGGCATTAATTTGTTTTGGATTCTTAAATATCTTCTTCCACAGTCAGTTTTTATATACAGTATATGCAGCATGTGGTGCTATTGTCTTTTCATTATACATTGTTTATGATACTCAAGTATAATTATATTTCGTTAATTTAATAAAATTAGATATTAATGATTGGAAGTAAGAAGTACACTTATGGTCCAGATGATTATATATTGGGATCCTTGAATCTTTACTTGGATATTGTTAATTTATTTTTATTTCTTCTACAATTGATAGGAGGTTCATCAAGGAATTAAAATAATGGATAATTGTTATTATACATTAATTATATTTTGATTAAATTCTTTCTATTTCGAATTTGGTACTGTCCTACACAATGAATAATGTTTTGATTTTGTTTTTAACACACGACTTTTTGTTTTTGATTATTTTTAAAAGTCATGTCTCAATACTATAACGATCCTTATAGTACAAACAAAGTAATTTATGTAAAACCAATAGAATCAAATGTAGCTTATCCTTATCCTTCAGTAATTGAGAATTCTATTCCTAACTCAATGTCTGGATATAATAGTCAACCAATTCAATCTGGACCACAGCTTCCTCCACCTCAACAAGTGAATGTAACAGTCGAACCTGTATAGATTAATACCTCAATTGATAGGCTCCAACTGAAAATCTGAATAAAGGTCTTAGTAAGTTAGATCCAGCTAGAGGATTCGTGAGTATCACCTTAACTTTTATATATTCTGATAGAAAAAGTATATGCTCTGGTCTTTCTTCAGTTCTGCATATCTGGATTAATAACTGGTCTTTTCCTGTATATTATGAATTATGTATATGATTAATGATAGATTGCAAGATGTACAAAGTTGGGTTAGTAAACATGAGTACATTACCTATATAGCCTATGCTGTAGCTTTTTGTTTATTGTGTGTCATTACATGTTCACAAAAAGGTATTACATTATGTTATATATAATCGATTATAGCTGCTAATAGATATCCATTGAATGTGATTCTTCTATTTACTTTTACATTTTGTTTTTCAATTGTATTGGCCGTAATAGTGGCATGTTATAATGTTGAATCCATTGTAATGGGTCTTGTAGTTACAGCTGTTGTTGTGTTGTTATTAACATTAGTTGCATGGTTTGCTCCATTTGATTTCACTGCTTGTGGTGGGTTAATATGTGCTATATTGTTTACTGCAGCCTGTTTTGGATTGCTGAATATATTCTTCAGAAATAGGGTCTTCTATACATTGTATGGTTGTATTGGTGCTTTGATATTTTCGATGTATATTGTCTATGACACACAAGTATAACATTATTTTGTTTTTATTCATATTTTTAGATGTTAATGATTAATAAAAAGAATTACACATATGGTCCTGATGATTATATTCATGGTGCTTTGAATTTGTATGTTTTTATATATTCTTAATGATGATTTATAGATATCTTGATATTGTCTATCTGTTTTTATATCTAATCAGAATAATCAGTGATGTGCAGTATTATAGAAATAATTAATATACTTTTTTCATTTTTTTCTCAAATATATAATATATATTTTGTATCTTTTACTATTTACTTTTAAATTTCAACACAAAACAAAAACATAATATCAAAAAACAATATAAGAAAAAAATTAAAGTTCTTCTTCATCTAAATCTTGTGCAGTTTCTTGTTCTCTCTTTTCTCTTTCTAATCTCTCCAATCTTTCTCTCTCTCTCTTCTCCCATCTTCTTTGAGCTTCTTTCTCCTTCTTTTCTCGCTCTTTCTCCTGTTTAATCTTCTCTTGTCTCTGTCTTTCCTTCTCTTCTCTCTCATATTGTTCTCCATCTCTTCATCTTTCTTACTATAATACTCCATATCAGCTTTATATTGTTCATCTGTATAAGTTTCAGGATTAATTATTCTTGCTCCCATTCTATTCAAAGCAGCCTCTTGATCTTCTTCTTCTGGTTCATCATCCCAATCTTCAGGATGATCATCTTTAGGAATATCATCAACATCAGTTCGCTTGGATTCAGTCCATGTTGTTGATTTATGTTCTTCTTGCTCCTTTTCTTGTTGTGATTTTCCTTTACCATTTGTTTGCTTTACACCATCAGCTTTATCATAAAATGAATTTGCACTAAACATATCTAATAATCTACCTTTATAGATATCTTCCATAAACTGCTTATTCTCTCTAACAAACTCTGGAACATCATAGTGGAAAAAGACATAATAAAATGCACCAATTATACTACCAAATATGATTAATCTCTTTAAAGTAGCTGTTTTACTTCTTTTACAGGTAATAAATGGTTGGAATGATTCTTTTAATCCTACATCATCATTCAATCGAGGGAATATCCATACAGAATAACCAAATGGCCAACATACAAACCATAACAAATATCTTACTGATAATACACCTAGGAATATTACCATATATGCTAATAAAATGTAATAAAGTGTTAATTTTAAAAATGATGGCCATACTGGGAGTAAACATATACCTATAACACAACCTACAAACACTAATAGTAAGATATTTCCCCAAGTATCTTCACTATCAATATCCCATGAATACATTCTTTCTTCGTCAAAATTTTTGAGGTTTGTTGCATTAAAAACTCTTTGTTTTACTCCATCTCTTTCGATTGAGTGAATAAAGTGATTGTCGATTAATAATTGTGCAAAATATTTTGCATCCTTTTTATCAATACCTGAAAATGGTATTCTACTAACATTTGCTGGACTTGCCCACCATTTGAGGAATCTATCACCTCTGAAAAAGTCTATATGCTTACGATCGTGACCATTATCTATATTTGTTGTATTAATATTAAATATACTGTAATTCTCAGTACCGTTGTGTGTTCTAATTCCTTTTTTGGCTCTTAACAAAAAGGCTACTGTCTTAATGTTCTCCTTATTCTCAACCCACTACAATAGAAATATCAATTATATTCTAAATACAGGTTCATCATCATTTGCCATTTTAAAAGAAAAATCAAATGCGGGTAATTTTCAATCAAACGAAAATAATTTTGGAATAAGACCCCAAGATACTCTTTTAATTGATTTTGTAGGATTGATTGTCTTATTTGTAGAAAAGATTAATTGTATATTATTTTTCTTTATTTATGTATTTTACAGAAAAGAAAAATACAATGGATATTAAACCATTAATCGATATTCAAGTACCTACCGAAAGAGGTCATCCTTTAGTGGCATGCTTTCATCCATACCAACCTTCTTTATTTTGTCATACTAGTAATGGTATAGTTCAATACGATGCTAATTCTGCCTTTATGTTATCTCGTTTCCCATTAGGAAGTGTAAAGTGTGCAACTGGTATAGCAGCTGGACATGATAAAGTAGGAAATGTGTATGTAAGTGCTGTAGCTCAAAATGCAACAGGTGATGTTTATAACTGTAATAGAGGATATTTAGAAGTACAATATCCTGCTTTAATAGATTCTACTAAAGATGAGGATGTTGGTTTAGTAGCGTTTTGTACAGGTGAAAAAGCATATTGTGGAATTTCATCAACTGCTACATATACAGGTCGTGTATAGATATTGAAATGTAATATATATAAATAGATGCATGAATTAAACGGTAATAAACACAATGACGACTGCATAGAGTGTGATCATTACACAATCCGTAGAAAGATAGCTATTACGACAATGGCAGGTAGTCCATGTGCTTGTAATATAGCTTGTGGTACTAAGGAAGGTCTAATCCACATATATGGTGTTGGTTGTGCAGATGATGATAGAGCATTTACTGGTAGAGTAGATTTACAATTCTCTATAGATGGTTATATGTGTCAGAGAGCACAAGATGCACGTTTGACTAACAAGCCAAATCAAACTAACTTATCTATCACTGCAATTTGTTGGCATCCTCACTTAGACGGTATTATATCATTTGCTGTTGAAGATGGAAGAGTTATATTATTCTCTATTCCGCGTACATTTTTCATAGCCAGTGCTAATGTAGGTGAAGGTGCTTCTGTAATTGACATAATTATGCATCCAACGGAACCAATAATGATTATTTTGGTATTGAGAGAAGGTAAATATTACATGGATGTACTAATGAGAATAGAAACAGTTAATCAACAGAAAGATGTAGAATTGACTTTCTTACCAATTAACTCAATAGAAGTAGGTACTTTAGTCCCAAATATGCCAAATGAACAACCACGATTATTATGTCATTCCAGTCAAAACCGTATTGCATTATATTTCCCAAGTGGGAGATTAATGACTTTCCAAATATTAGATTTCCGTATTGGTAGGCCAATTGATGGTTTACACGCTTCTCAAGTATCTTGTCCTCCTCAAGCCTTCATCAAAGGTGTAACAAAGGAATTAATTGAGCCAACTATTCATCCAACTATTGTTTATTATTTAGAGAATTCAGGAACAGATGAGAAATAGAAGTGCAAATTTTATGTGTTATTTAAAAGCTAAGCCAATTACAGCTCCATTTTCACATATATTATGTCCAATTCCTGCTATTCCAAATATACAAGATAAAAAGACAGCAAAGAAATTCTCTCAATTAAGAGTCTGTAAGATTATATCATCAGTAGATGGTAAATCTGTTATGGTATGTTTCCACTGTCAACTTGGTACAGGTTCAAATAGTACTCAAATGTTGGTGTCTTTAATTGATTTATCTAAAGATAATGCCTATGCTGCAATCTATAAAGAACCAGAAGGATCATTAAAGAAGAGAAAGAAAGATGCTGATGAAGATTATTTAATTCAAACATTCCCACCTGTTACACCATGTAGAGATGCATTTCCAATTGGTGGTAAGAAATATATGGTATTAACCTCAAATAAAGAAAAAGTGCATATTGTAGAGAGTGCAGAAGTAGAATTAGAAGGATTATTAACCTCTAAAAAGAAGAAGAAGGATAAGAAAGAAAAGAAGAAGAAAGGTAAAAAAGAGAAGAAAGGTAAAAAAGGTAAGAAAGGTGCAGCTGCAAATAATGATGATGACGATAGTAGTGATGAAGAAGCTGAGAAAAAGGAAAAAGAAAAGAAAGAAAAAGAAGCTCAAGATGATGTTGATATATTAGGTGGTTTAGATTTTGGTAATCCAACTAATGATATATTAAGTGGTAAATTAGATGATGATGATAATGATCCTTCTAATTTCAATAGTTCTACTGGTTTATCTTCCTTTGGTGGTGGTGCTTCAAGTACATTTGCTTCAACTACTGGTAGTACATTTAATAGCACTGTTGGTGGTGGAATGTTGGGTTTAGGAACAAATCCAGAAGAAGGTGAAGAAGATGTTGGTGGTCAAAATGTGAAGTTATTATATAAAGCTGAAAATATTTTCCCTACTCCATTTATATCAAGAAGTGGTACTGTCATGATGTATGCTGTTTATGATGAAGGTAATGATAAAGATAATGGATTAATGTGGTTGGTTTACAGTAAGAATAAGTCGTTTAGAGATATTGGTTTACCTGAAGGTTATCAAATGATGGATTTTAAGAGTGATCCAAATGGAGGAATCTGTTTAGGTAAATTCAAATTTGTACATCAAGTCGTTTGGCAGAAAGTAACAGAACCAACTGAAATTCCATTAATTGCTGTAGTAACTGAATCTAAACTGTTAATTATAAGATCTGATAATAACTCAATCATTTTACAACATAGCATAAGTCATACATTTGTACCAGTTTGGTATGGCTATACAGTCTTAATACCAACAGATACTGGACAAATAGACTATGTAACTTGTAAAGGAAATGTTCATTATTTATGTACATTGGATTATTACACTAGTGGTTACAGTATTGTAGGTGTATTCCCTGATAGAATTATTTATGGTTGTCGTTCTAATAACTTATCTATTCCAAGAATTGTTCAAAGAGGTCTAGTTCCAACAGAAGCTTTAATCTTAGGCATTTTAGATGCACCACCAGAGTTAATTCCTCCTAATATGTTGTATGATGTAATACAGAGATATTATCCACATTCTAGTGAAGGTAGTGAAGGTCCTGGACCTAATATGGGCATATCACCTGATTTGCTTTATGGGTTATTGAAATATGGTTATCCTGAATATGCTCACTTCATTGCAAAGTCTGGAGAGAATGTATCTATCTTTAGACATTTGCCACAAATTCCTCCTGTTGTTAAATCAATATTATGTACATATTTACATGAATGGAAAGAAGGTTTTTATGAATTATTAGCTGATTATCCTACTATCCAAGAAGGTGTAAAAGGTATGGAAAATGGTCAAATATTTACTTCCACTTTACCTCATCCACAGAGTGAAATATCAAGGAAATTGAGATGTTTAGGCATCCACCTGTATTGCAGCTGGTGAATTTGAATTAGCACGTTGGTGTTATGATTTAGTAGGAGATGAATGGGAATTATTATTGTTAATCATGTCACAGACTAAAATATCAAAACCATTACTAGAACAAATAATGAGAAGATCTCATAATAAATTAGGTGATGTATATATGACTGCATGTGCTTTATTAGAAAAGAAGAAAGATTTAAAATCAAAGAAACAAGAATCACCATTAGATTTACCTATTAGAAATCAACAATTAATAACAATAGAAAAGACTACAAGATTCCCTCCATTCCCAACTAATAATACAGCTCATAAGATGATTAAACCTGAACCAC
Organism: Proteromonas lacertae; assembly: GCA_002245135.1. NCBI lineage: Eukaryota > Bigyra > Opalinata > Proteromonadidae > Proteromonas > Proteromonas lacertae. Next base: position 63,709 of record NGBS01000029.1, on the reverse strand, counting down.
CAACCGAACCATTAAAGACAGTTGGTCCTGAATTAATATTAGATACAATATCCAGTTGGGTAGGTGCATTAAAACCATTAGAAAAAGAAATAGATGAAGATGAAGAAGGTGGTGAAGGTGGTTTGGATCTTGGTCCATCTATTGGTGTGGAAGGTGAAGATACAATTGTTGGCTATTGGAGATGCGATGAAGATGATACTGAAAAACCAAACCGTATGTTGATAGATACTAGTAAACATACTAATAATGGCATTATAACTGGTGTTTATAGTTATATTGAATGTGATGCACCTGTTGATCCTGGTGAAGCTGGTAAAGTGAAGAAACAGAGTACTTTATGTGTTGGTATTAATGGTGAAGAAAGAGGTGAAGGTTTTGTAACTTTTGCATTTAAAGAGAAATCAACATTAGCTTTAGGTTTTGGTGAAAAATCAACTAAACGTCAAGCATTTACCTATGAAATGTGGATTAAGAAAGAATTTGATACTGAACAGACAATCTTATTAAGAGGTAAGAAAGATAAACCAATATGGACATTAACTACTGTTGGTACTGAATTTACATTTGCAACATCCAAACAATCAATCTCTACAAAACCACGCGAGAAAGAAGCAGGTCAAGAACAAGATCCTCCAGCTAATTTCCCTGTTAACCAATGGGTTCATATAGCTGTAACATTAGATACAACTGGTGAAATTCCACACTGTCGATTGTTATCGAATGGTACTGTTGTGGGTGAAGGAGATATTGAAGATCCAGGTGAGAGTGGAATAGCTGAAGGTGAAGATGGTTTGTATTTTGGTTTGAAGTTTACTGGTTATGTAACTGAAATGAGATATTGGGCTAATAATAGATCACCTGAAGATATTCAAGACTTTAAAGATACTCATTTAGATATGGCTGAAGCTAAAAAGAAGATTCAAGTCGCTATTCATCCTAGAAATTGTCAATGTGAGAAGTGTGTTAAACGTCGTGAAGCATTGAAGAAGACTAATATTAGATTGAATATGGATGGTGGTGCTCCTGGTGCTGGTAGTGAAGAGAAGAAAGTTCATAAGACGAAAAGAGGACATAAGAAAGATGAAAATAAAGAAGGTGAGACTAAAACAGAAGGTGGTGATGCTAAACCAGCAGATGATACTGCTGCTGCTGCTGCTCCACCACCACCACCTCCTCCGCCTGCACCTGCAGCTGAAGCAGCATCTGACTCTGCACCAGCTTAATTATTAAAAAAATAACTATTATCTATATATATAATCTATTATTGTTTTTATGTTATGTTTATTTAAATTGAGTTAAAAACAGAGAAATAATAGATATTGATTTACAGATGAAAAATACAAATTAATTATCAGAAATTTCAAAATTATTCCACATTTGAAATAATTCTTCTCTACTAGGAATGTTCTCCTTTTCCATTTCCTTTTCTTCTTCTTCATTTATCTTCGGTTGGTATAAAAATTGATTATTAGTAGAATTATCAAACAATTGGTATGAAGGATATACAGTTGGCTGATTTTGTCTGTGATTAACTGGTGGTTCAATAGCTGCTGAAAACTGATAAGGAGTTATTGGAGAAGTATTAACGTTTTCATTATTACTATCGAATCCAGGTGGAGGAGATGGTGTAACTGCTGTATTATATACAATATTTGGTAATGTATTTGTTCTAACACGAGGAGAACAATGATTTGACTTAAATGAGTTATTATTTTGAGTAAGTGTGTGAAGATGAGGATATGAATAGGTTTTGGATGGTTTTGAAGGTTTTTTATTAAAATTAAGTGATTTTTCCATTACATTTTCAAGTTGACTATCATCAGAAGATGCTGTTTCAATATCAGTCTATATATTATGATAAACACTTGGTACTTGTTGTACATTTTCTGCAGAAGATCCTTTTTCTATAATTTCTTTCAATACGGTTTTTAAAGGAATTCCACGACATTTTAATGATGCAGCTTCATCATGAATGAAAGCACATTTCTCTCCATAACGACATTTACCTGTTTTAGTATAATTAAAACATAATTCCGTTCTCCACTTTCTTGCACTTGGTACTAATCTCAATCTACCTTTCTCTTCAATTGTTACACTTCGTAAATCTTCTTCTCCATGAGCAAATGCACAAGTATCTTCATATATTAATTGATTTCATCTTACCTTTGGTTCTAGGGCAGTTTCCTAATAAATAGTTTTTACATAATTCAGTTTTTCTTAATATCTATAAATATTTCATTATTATATATTATAATACTTGGAATTTATCAACACTACGTTTCTTTGAAGTCTGACTATTCCATTCAGAGAGAGAAACAGAATCTTCAAGTGGCAAACTGGAAATATTATCAGCATTATCTGATTTATTATTGGAAAGTAATGGTATCATTAATAAATAAAGAGTTATAAAAGAAAATAAATTAGACCGCAACTCAAATCCTTCCAAGTAAAAGTCGTGTTTCTTTTTAAGTCAGCCACTTTCAGCTTGATAAGTTTGATTTTTATAATGTCAAAAGATTACTACAAAGAAGGTGATATAATAGTTTTAAATTATAAAATCCTTCAGATCATCGGTAGAGTATATTTCATCAAGTTAATTCTTTTAGGGAACCTTTTCTCAAGTCTATTGCGCAAAAAGAATCTTTGATCAAAATCTTGTTGCTATTAAAGTAGAGAAGATGGGTATCTATGTATTTGTATATAATGCGAATAGAAAATGGTTTGCAAGGTCCATTATTTACAGAAAGCTTAGTATTCGAGGCATTGAAGGATAGTGATGCCATATGTAGATATATTGAATATAAGCATGCATTATATTATATATTCTTATAGGGATGAAGGTGAGTATAAATTTCTAATTATGGAATTAGCTGGACCTAGTTTAGGAAAAATACGAGACGACATGCAACCCAATCATTTTCCTTATGAGACTGTATTGAAACTGGGAATTAAAGTATATATCCGAAAAGAATTAAAAATTTATATAATTTATATAGATGTTGCATTGCATAGAAGAAGTTCATAAAGCAGGTTATATTCATCGTGATATAAAGCCAACCAATTTCCTAACAGGTCTCAATGAACATAAAAATAGAATTTTCATTGTAGATTTTGGATTATGTAAACAATATATAGACTTAAAAACTAGATCAATGAGACCAGGTATATATATATTATATTATATATTAATAGCTCGTTTATCTGCTCCATTTAGAGGTACTCACAAATATGCATCCTTTTCAGCTCATCAATTATTGGATTTAGGTAGAAAAGATGACTTATGGAGTTATATATACACAATTCTTGATTTCCTCATTGAATTGCCATGGCAGAAATGTCAGGAGGATAAAGAAAAGACTGGTCAATTGAAGAAACGATTTGAAGATAATGTGAACAAAGAGTTAGAAGGTTGTCCTGGTAAAGATATTTGGATTAATATAATGAATTATTTAAACACTTTAGAATATGATAGTGAACCTGATTATCAGATGATTTATTCACTGTTATCACAAGAACTTAATAGATTAAATATTGATATTGACAGTGATTTACATTTTGATGAAGAAGAAGAATATGAAGATAATAGTTATATTCTAGATCAATCAATAGAAGTTGGTAGTTTTGAACATTGTAAATCATGGATTGAACGTGTTGATAAAGCATTCTCTGTAAAAGATAAAATTAAAGAAGCAAAGATATTCCAACAGTTATATTATGAAGTGAATATACCTGAGGTTATTGCTTTTATGGGAATTGACTTTGAAGAGATAGAAAATGAAGAAAATAAGGGTATTGAAGATGAGAAAAATAAACATGTTTATTTCTATGAAATTGCTGAGAGAATTAATGCTTTAAGTGAAATAATAGAGAATAAAAACAAAGTAAATCTGCATACTGGAAATAGAGAGGTTGATCTTGGTATTTACTCATCTAAAAGAAATACACCTAGAAAAACTCCAAGTGTTAAATAGATGTTTGTTAAAGTAAAGATAAATGTTATTTTTGTAGTTATTTTGTTTCTATTTGAGTTAAAAAAAAGGAAAAGAAAATCAAGCCTCAAATCATTTTCTGTCTTTCCATAGTAATTTTATTTCTTTATTTATAAACCAATGAAACAAAACAAAAACATCTTTCAATATAGAATATCAATTATGTAATTATTAATAATACTTAAAGACAATCTATTCCACCAATTTCTTCAATTTCTCTTCTTTCGTCTTGACATTCTTCTATTTGGATGATTATCTTCATTTTCATCATCAGACATTTTAGCTTTCTTTCTGCTACTACTACTCTCTTCTTCATACAAATCATTTGCATCTTCTATTTAGAATTAAATCAATAATATATAATAATATACTATTAGAATTTCTTCTTCTCTTATATCCACCTTTTCTAGTATGAGAAGGGGAAAAATTCTCTTCTTTAGCATCATCATTTTTACCACTATTATTGTCTTTACTGTTATTATCTTCTTCAGATGTTGTTGATGGCGTTGTACTACTCTTTTCATTCTCTTTATCATTATTATCTTTCTCCTCTTTTATTTTAATAATATCATTATTATTATTATTATCATATTCTTTATTATTATTAATTTGTTTCTTTTCAGTTTTGACATTAATTTCATTTTCAGTTTCTGATTCCAACATCATTTCTTCTTTATCATTCTCATTCTGTTCGATTTCACTTTCACCTATTTCACTCTCAACATTTTTCTCATTTCCTTCATTAGAATTACTTTCTTCAATTATTTTTGTTTGTTTTAAACCAGACATGAAGTTATATGGTACTGGCTCATCTTCTTCTTTCTCATCATCTCCTTCTAAATTATTGTTGTTATTTTGATTATTATTATTATTATTATTATGACGATGGTTTTTATTGCTACTTGTACTAGATGTTGTATGAACACTGCTATTTTCTATATCATCTTGTTGTAATGATTGTTGTGGTGGAGGTACAAAATTAGATTGTTCATGCTGATGAAATTGTCTTGAATCTAATTGAGGTGGAATATTATCAATTCCTTTCCATTTTTGACCTGTTAAACTTTCTAATTTATCTTGCAAAAATTTATTATCTTGTCTTAATTGTTGTAAATCACTAATACAACTATCTAATTTCTGTTTCATCATTTCATTGCTTTGATAGACTTGTTTTTGAGTTGATAATAATAGGAAATTAGCTTCTTCTGCTCTTCGATATTCACCTTGAATGTCTTTTAACTTTTGTTTATCATTTTCCCACTTTTCATAATCAGGATTGACAGTATGTCGACTTTCTAATAAATAAATAATATATATATATATATATATATACGAATTAATGATAATACTTTAGAATCATCATCAATACAGCAATTTAATAATAAATCAATGTTATAAGGTATCTCACTATTTGTTTGACTATAGAAATGAAAATTTTGATTAGTTGGCATTGGCTGAGTAATAATTGAAGGAATTTCAATACCTTCACATTCTAAATCATTTTCAATCTCATTTTCTAAATTATTATTATTATTATTATGGTTATTTCTACTTCGTTTCTCATTGGTAGATGATGGATTAATATAAGGTGTAATTGAATTAATATTTATCAAGCCAAACCCAAATGGATATTGAACTTTCACTTCTTTAGAGTTTAATTGTTCAATAACTTCTCCTTCACCGAATGGAGTGATTACCATTGTATGCGGATTATATGTAATTGATGATATCACATTGTTATTATCTACAGATGATTGTAGTTTTTCTAATTCATTATTCTTCAACTCTAATTCTCTCACTTTGTTTTGTAAAAATTGGATTTTGGTGAATATATTTCTATTATTCATTGTAGCACAGTGTAAATGTTCTACTTCCTTGTTTAATGATTTTATCTCCAAGTTCAGCAAATTCAATGTTTCAATTGATGTCTTCTTTTCTTGTTGTAGGTATATTAATTCTTCCATATATGCTTGACGTAGTGCCATATAACGAAGATTAGCTGTTTCTCTCTTTCTTTGAGTTTCTAATAAGCATTTAGCTAATAATTCTTCATCACCCTCATAATTTTGTATCTATTTGTTATATTAGATTGTATTATAGTAATAGGTTATACTGCTTGAAAATTTGGATCATTTGCCATCTCGCCCCAATCTAAATGTCTTACTTCGTTTTGAGGAAAGCTTCTTCCATAATATTGGGTTGTTGGAATGTATATACCGTCATCTGGTTTATAATCTCCCTAATCGAATAATTTACTATTTTATACGTTATTTAATTTTCCCTTTATTTTTCGAAAATCCTTCTCAATTTCTTGCTGACTAAGTCCATATAGAGCTATATGTTAAAAAATCACAAAATACCACAAGAGTTGGGCATATCTTGAATTGTGAATTTAAAAGTTCCTTTATCTTTTCCAGCATCACCTCCTAGACGATTCCTCTTTGCGTTTTTCCTATTGGAGTATAATAAAGAATTATATAGTAACTAGAGAAGGATCAGTAGAATCGCAACGAAGAAATTTCAAAAACTTACGTATGCGATTACAAGTAGGTAATAGAATAGAAAGTTAATATATGTAATATATACCTAGATATAGAATAATGGTCTGAAGACATGATTGTAAAACAGTTGTTAGAAATCCCACTCAAAATTCAAAATCAAACCAGAAGTTTGATTATATTTATTGAAACACTGACTTTATTTCTTTCTTTGCTCACTTATTTGTGTGTTTGAAAAGCATTTCTGGGGTATGAAAGAATGCTTTGCAAGATATGTTGAGATAGAAAAGCAACAGTTTCATCTTGGGAAATCGTTTAATTTTTATATTTCGTTATGGAAATATTCTTACAAACATCTATTTTGTATACATGTTCAGAATATGGTATTAATGCTGGGTTGAATCTTTACTCTAAGAAATTTGTAACTGAACTTTTAATACCGCTAAGTGATACGTTCAGTTATTCTGGCAGTGTCATTTGAATGTAACACATATTATTAATATGGAAGATAAATGACAACTGTGTTAAAACAGTTACATGCCGCCTTTTCAGCAATATTCAAGTTTTGTGCGTCAACTATTTTGGAATGTTTTTACTATTATGTGATAAGCGCAATTATGCATAAATATGAATATATTTCATAATTATCACATCAACATAAAAATAGGGTAAAATAGAACAATTTTTATGTTTAACCTTTAAGTGATGAAGTATACTCTTGTATCATACTTTCCGCTTTCTTTTCTGCACTGTGTGTTACAAACTCAAGTGCTAATTACATTAGATTAATAATATATACCATATTGGAATTTTTCAATAGTCAATTTCTCGTTTTTCCATTTCAAATAAAACATATTCATACAAGCTGCATAAATCTATCAATATATATATATATATATATATATAAATAAAATTAAATAAAATATACCAAATTCATTGCATCTTCTATACTATTGTGTTTATTGCATATTTTATACAACTTCCTTTCTCTTAACAACTTCAATAACGCTAAAGTAATATTAATACCAACACAACACAATGGGAAATTCTGTTTAAGATCATGTGATAAAACATATAAATTATGAATCAATTCTTTATTACTTTCAGATAAATATAATAATTGCAATAATCCATAAGTTCCTGTATCTCTTGTATCAGTACCTGGATCACTCCCTTGAAATCCAATTCCTACCCAATGACCTCCATATCTTGTGACTTCTTTACTTGAACCTGTTATGTTACAATGAATAGCTTGGAGTAATGATAAATAGTGTAAATCATTCTCATTAATTGAACATTTAGCTATAAGGAAAATATTAGGTAAAGATGGTTGAAGATTTTGATGTAATTTTGGTAGTGTAAATACAGCGAAACATCCATAACCTGATACATCATCAATTACTATTGAATCATTGTATTTACTCTTATCTAACTTGGTGAAATAATTGAACATATCTTTATATTTTGCAACGTTTCTTGGCTTGGTATTAGTTTGTTGAGGTTGATGAGTTGGTGGTAGTGGTTGAGATTTTTCTACAGAATTATCCTTCTTATTTTGATTATTATTATTATTATTATTATTACTATCTTGAGTAGCAAATGTAATCTGTTTTGTATTAAGCTCAAATACTTTTTGATCTTCCAGTAATCTCTTTTCTCTTTTAATAAACTCATCTTCTTCTTCCTCATCCTCTTCTTCATTTGTTTCTGTAACTTTTGGAAGATTATCTATTGAACCATCTTGATTTGTTGGAATTGAGATTTCTACATTACTTTGTGTGATTGTTTGTTGATTTTCATTATCTGAATCTTCATCATCATCTTCTTCTTCATCACCTTCTTCATCTTCAACTATAGCGTCCAATTCTCTAAAAAGATAATACAATAATATATATATATACTTCTTTTTATCAACTAAAAACTCAGGTTCTTTTTCTACCTCTTTCTTTTTCTTATCTTTTTCTTTATCTGTTTTATTACTTTCATCATCATTATCATTATCTATTTTATTTGCATCTTTTTGCATTAATTTTGATAATTCTGTTAATGGAATTGATGTAAGTGGTTTAATATCTTCTTCTTCTACTTTTTCTTTATGGTTTTCTTCTACCTTTGGCTTTATTTCTTCAGTTGTTTCCTGACTTGGGTATTTCTGGCATTTTACTGTCTTCTTCTTTAATTTTCTTTTTAATTGCTTCTAAATCTGGTTTTCTATTCATTAAAACAATAAATTAACAATAATACTCAACTGGTCCTGTAGATTCTTCAACTACAAATTCATCATCATTTTCATCTTTTTCTGTTACATTCAAATGAGCTTCAGCTTCCTTTTTCTACAATAGATGTTTTTAAATCAGCTTCAAATTGTTTTTCATCTTCAAATGCAGGTTCATCTTTTTTCTTTGAATTTTTATTTTGTTGTTTTTTATACACTATTGGCTTTCCCCAAAAATCATCAGTTATTACTTTTTCTGTAGTTTCTTCTTTTTTATTATTCTCTTTTTCTGGGGAACGTTACTCCATCTTTGGTTATTTGTATTCTTTTTGCTTTCTTTGTTGTTGTAGGTGGTATTAATTCTTCTTTTTTTACATTTTGTTTTGAAGCGTCTGGATTTGAGCCTATTTCTATTCCATCATCATCATCATCTTCTTCTTCTTCCTCTTCACTTGATTCAGAAGACTCTTCTTCTTTGAATGTGAAAGTTCCTTCAATTATTGGTTTTGGTGGTTCTAACACCTCAGTATCAGATGGAACAATCAAGTCTGCTAATGGATTTGAGCCTTCCTCTTCAACATTGTCATTTTCTGTATCAGAATGTAGTTCAGCTAAGTAAATAAAATAAAAATAATACTCGTTTCACTATTTGACATTTCAATTTATTTTTAAATTAGTCTAACAATCAGCAGAGAAAAAAATTCAAAAAATTCAATTTCTAAAAAAGAGCCGTTTCAATAATTTTTTATTTTGAAATATACACAACAATTACTTAATATAAATAAGAGAATTATTTTGCGAAATGATTATATATTCCTATTATTTTAATTTTCATTTTGGTTAGGATGATAAGGTATATCAACTAAACAACTTTCTTTGTATGTATATAGTGAATCAATCACATCTTTATACTTTTCTTCAATCACTTTCCTTCTCAACTCACGAGTATATGTTAATTCACCATTTTCAATACTAAAAGGATGAGGTAATAACGCCCATCTCCTAATAAAATGATCAGGCGATGCAGCATACTCGCAATTATACAGAGAAATTGTATCTTGAATAAATCTACCTAATTGAAGGTCACAGATAGCTTCCCTACTAGTTCTAGCTATAGACCTAATAGATTTCAATACCATCACCACATCATCAGTTAACAAATCATTTGAAGGATCATCTGGGTGAGATGAGCACTTTAACGTAACCAAGGCACTTAGATATTTCTTACCATCACCATATACAAATATATAATCAGCAACAGGTAATAAACTACGTATAGTAAATTCAATAGTGGTTGGGCTTATATTAGTTCCTCCAGTTGGCATTATTAATTCTTTCATTCTTCCTGCGACAATCATAAATCCATCTTCATCACTTAATAAACAATCTCTTGTCTTATAATAACCTCTATTATCAAAAGATTCTGATGTTAATTCTTTATTATGTAAATAGCCAATAAAAACATTTCTTCCTTTAACCAATAATTCGCCAGTTTCTTCTATTTGTTGAGTTTGAATTCCTGGCAGTTTACATCCAACAGTATAAATTTTACATTTATCAATATGGTTCATTGTAACAAAACCAGTAGTCTCCGAACTACCATACATTTCTAATAATGGAACTCCAATTGAGTTGAAAAAACATAAAAATTCTGGATCAGCACTTCGACCTATTGTTATTGCCATCATTACTCGATTTAGTCCAAATTGTTGAGATAGTTTCTGTAATATCCAACTGTTATAAATACCAAACATACAGCTTGTCTCTTGTCTTGTAGTATTGAATTCTCGATTGTTAGCTACTAATGCTCCTTGTGTTAAGGCTTTATCATAATTCTTCTTCATATAAGGCTATTAAATATATATAAATTAAATGTAAAATATTATACAGATAATCCCATATTATATCTTTTATATAGATCAAATAGACCTTCATAAACCCAAGGAAATCCAACTAAAAATGTAGGTGTAACCATCAACAGAGAATTAATTATATTCTCTATATTCAACTCATTATTAATCAGATATATAACCATTCCTGTTAGCATTGGTACAAATACTTGTAATATTTGTATAGAAATATGACATAATGGTGAGACTAATAGAGTACTAAAATTATTAGATTCATAATATTGATCTGATGAAACATAACTTCGAAATGTTCGACTAACCCAGGTGATATTATCATGACTCAACATTACACCTTTTGGAACACCTGTAGCACCTGATGTAAATACAATCTCAGCACATTGTCCTGTATCTATTCCTCTGATTATTTTGTCTAATTTACTTGAATCATATTTGTCGGAATAATGTAGAAATTCTTCGAATTTATATACTTTGATTCTTTCTGTTCCTTTTATTGTTTCTGAGGTTGTGTGAATGATTATTGGGTAATTATTTAATTGTGACTCCATTGATAGATACTCTTTTACCAGTGCCTCTGTATCGCAAAATATAACTTTTGCGTTTGTTTGATTTAATACTGTTAATTTAGTTTCTTTTAAGAAATTTGGAGATATTGCTATTATATGATTAATAGGAGTTATATACGTGCAGAAACACATCCACATATCATTGGAGCTATATAGGCTCGATACCAATTCACAGAATTATTCATACATATATTTACAACGTCTGGTTTATTTAATCCATATTCTAAAAATGCACAAGCAAGTCTAAGATGTATTAAAAATATAAAAGAACATACTTTTTGCAGTCTGAATAAAAATTGTATAGTGAAACCTCAACTCCGTCAAACGTTAGAAGATACATTGACTCAGAATGTATTCCTACTGCATCATTTATCATCTAAAAGGTTATAATTGTTTGAATATACCTGAGGAACAGTTTGTGAAGGGATTTGTGAAGTATCAGTGTCTGCTCCGTAATTTCCATCTGAATATGGTGTTACTTGATTCATTTATTGTGTTAGCATCAATATATTAAATAAAAATATCAAAACGATAATTGGAACGCCTATATTTTTAATAATAATTTTCGGTTTTTTTTTTTTATTTTTTCTGATTTTTGAATTCTATTTATTTCTAAATGTCAGAAAGTGCATCTATAGATGAACGTGAAGATCCAGAATCTGTCCAGGATATACAATCAGACAATGGACCTGATCTAAGTACATTACAAGCAAATGATAGTATTGCTTCACTTGATGGACCTACTGTTTATAATATTGGTGATATAGTTGAAGTTAAATATAGAAATGGTTTTATATGGTATAGAGGAACAATTCAGGCAGTGAATAAAGATCAATTTTATGATGTAAAATATGAAGGTGGTGATATAGAATCAAATATTCCAGGTGAAAAACTGAGAATTCCAGATAAAAGAGTATTATCAATAGTAGAACGATTTATGGCAGATAAAGATCCAGATGGATATATAAAAGTAGGAATGGTGGTAGAAGCACGATTTGCAGGAAGAGATCGATGGTTTAAAGGAGAAATAAGCAAAGTAATAGGAAATAATATGTTTGATGTAATATACGATAAAGGAAGAAAAGAAGCACATAATGTGAAGAGAACAGCCATAAGACTACTACCAGATGAACCATCCACATTTAAACATGAAGAAGAAGATACAACTCCATTAGAAAAAGGTACAACAGTAGAAGCAAGAAATGAAATGAGGAAATTGTGGAGTTTGGGATATATAGCTGGAGTTCATCATAATACAGTGAAAATACGAAGAAAAAAAGAAAAATCATCGAAAGAAGAAGAAGAAAAAGATGGCTTAGATCAACAATATAATAATTCAGAGAAATTAAATCCACCACAAGAACCACTCCAACAAGAAGGAGAAAGTAAAGAAGAGAATAATGAAAATACATCACAAGAAGAAGAAAAAGAAGAAGAAAAGAATGAAAATAAAGAAGAAGGAGAAGAGGAAAAGACAAATGATGACAATAATAATATTCCAAATGCTGTTCAAGAAGATACACCAATGAAAACTCCTGAAGCAAATATAGAACAACAACAACAACAAGTAAAAGAAGATGATGGTGAAAATTTTGGTGAAGAAGAAGAAGAAGAAATAGATGAGATTACTTATGATATATTATACTCTGATCAACATATAGAGAAAGAAATTCCAAGGAAATATATCAGAATACCACTGTAATATTTATTTAATTATTTTATTTTTGAGTATGTGTGAATGAAAAAATAAAAATTACATTAAGTGTATATATATCATCTTTTATCAATAGATGTTATAAATAAATCTTTATTTATATTTTTTATCCATTCATCCAATCTTGATTGTTGTGTATTTGGATAAATAGATATTTCCACATCTCTGTCTTCATTATTCTTATTCACTTTCAAATCTAGTTTTATATATTTATTTGGAAGATTGTTACCTAATATTTCAGGCCATTCAATTACCACTACACTATTAGATTGAAATAATTTAATAATATCCAGAGCAACACAGTCATTATAACTATTTAGTCTGTACAAATCTATATGATGTAATATTTTGTTACCAATTTCGTATTCATTATCTAAAATAAATGATGGTGATGTCACAAACATTTCTTGATCTTTAAAGTAGGATTTTATTAAACCTCTTGAGAATGAAGTCTTACCAATACCTATATCACTAAAAATAAAATTTTATTTTATACCCGCATAATAATATATTATCACCTTCTTTAATTATTGATGAAAATTTTGATCCTAGTTTTTCAGTTGCGTTATTTCCATTTAATTGTAAAAAATATGTGATACATCTATATAATGCTGATTTTCTGTTTATAATATGTCTATAAAGTCCAAAAACCATCACTGTAATTATGTATAATAATTACAATTATTTACATTTCATACTCAAAGATGATAGAGAATGTTAATATGATTAATAATAATTACTTTTAATAAAGCTTCGCAATTTAAATAATTATGGATAGTATAAAGGGAGAAGTATTGAATAATTACATTAATTGAATTTTATTCTTATTTAATAAAAACAACAGTGTTTATATTATAATATAGAGATATATAATGCAATAATAAAGAAATTTTATTCCTCTCCACTACTACTTCCACTACTTGAAGAATCTGAAGAATTTTTCACATTCTTATCTTCTACAGTGTTGTTAACTTCTTTTCTTTTTGGCGGAGTTGGTGGAGTTGCTTTTACCTCACCTCTTTTAGGCGGAGGTGGAGGAGTTGGTTTTTCATCATTTCTTTTTGGTGGTGGTGGAGGTTGATTAGGTTTTACTTCTTCAGTTTTGTTTATTTCCACTTCTTTTTCTTCAACTTTTTCTACTTCTTTTTCTTTTTTAACATTTTCATTTACTTTTACTCCTTTCTCAACAACTAGTTTTGGCTTTTTAGATTTAGCTTTTGATCTTGATGAATGAGATTCAACTTTTCTACATCTACATAACATTATTCCAATTGCTAATATTACTATCACTACAACTGCACCAGCTATTATCCCTATTAATACAGCAATAGATAAACCACTACTATTATCATTTATATCATCTCTATCATCTGAATTAGATTTATCTTCTACTCTTACTACTTCAACATATGCATCTTCAAAAATTGTATCTTCACATTTACCACATATCATTTTAATTCCTTCATTTAATTTGTCAGAGTTCATTAACCCTTCAGCAATGTTCAAAACTATCATTATTGTTGATTCTTCAGGCACAGTGAATGTTATTTCAGCAGTTATTTCATTATCTAATTTTCTTAATAATTGTTTTCTATTTCTGTTTGTATTAACTTCAATTTCTTCTATCTTTAATTCTATTCCTTCAAAATTGTATATTTCAGCTATAGATGTAATAAGAATATTCTTTTCATTATTACTTAATTCAGTAACTTCAGCTGTTGTAATATTAAAGATTCTAATTTCAATTCCAACCTTATTAGATGGTTTTGGTGTTGTTGGAATGATTGTTGTTGGTTTTGATGTAGTTGGATTTATAGTTGTTGGATTTGATGTAGTTGGATTTATTGTAGTTGGATTTATTGTTGGATTTATTGTTGGATTTATAGTTGTTGGATTTATAGTTGTTGGATTTATAGTTGTTGGATTTATTGTTGGATTTATTGTTGGATTTATAGTTGTTGGATTTATAGTTGTTGGATTTGATGTAGTTGGATTTATTGTAGTTGGATTTATTGTTGTTGGATTTATTGTTGTTGGATTTATAGTTGTTGGATTTATAGTTGTTGGATTTATAGTTGTTGGATTTATTGTTGGATTTATTGTTGGATTTATAGTTGTTGGATTTATAGTTGTTGGATTTATTGTTGTTGGATTTATAGTTGTTGGATTTATTGTTGGATTTATTGTTGCTGGATTTATTGTTGTTGGATTTATTGTTGGATTTGATGTAGTTGGATTTATTGTTGTTGGATTTATTGTTGGTTTGATGTAGTTGGAGTATGGGTTGGTGGATTTATAAAACATTTACTATCATCAATTACATTATCCCAACCACTAGATAAACATTTTCGAATTTCATATCCAAAATTACATTTCACCATTGAACTTCCACCAACATATACTGTAGGAAATTCTCCATTACCTTCACATACAGATAATGGCTTTTGATTCACTGCAAATAATTTGAATTGAATATACTGTCCCCATGAAATCATAAAATTATTTACTTTTAGAACTTCTAATCTATAACTTTCATATGACTTTTTATTGTTAAATAAACTATATGAATGTTTATTATAACAGTCTAATCCAGCATCATTATCACCTCCTCCTCCTGTTTCAGTTATTCCTAAATTAGTATTTGAATATAGTTCATTCCATATTGGATTATCACTATCAGTACTTCCATAGATTTTTATAGATTGGGGTTGAGTATTGGCATTATTAGTACATCCAGATATAGAAAATTCATTTACATAATTCGCTATATTATTTTTGAATGTATAGGTTATATTATATGGGAAGAAATATTCTTCATGTTTAGTATGACCATTACCCTCATAGAATCTAATAGAACAAAAATCTTTAACTACATTTTTTTTTATTTCAAATGTCTTTTCCATTCCTTCTACATTATATCCCTTATCTAGTTCATTATCAGTTGCTGGAGTTGTAACATAATCCACATTATCTACTCTTGATATTTGAGTAGATAAGTAAATTGCGTTTGTATTTGATAATTCTAATACAAATAAATCATTCTTATCTGTTGGTTTGGAATTTTCATGAATTTCAACTCCTACATAGTTTATTCCATTTTGTATTACTTCCAATGGAATTGTTAATAGTCTATTATTTATTTCACTTTTTAATGATAAGGTTGATGAATATATTTCGCCAGGATGTAAATTTCTTCTGAATACTTCATATCCATTTACATATATTAATAAACCATCATTATATGCAACTCTTACAGATGGAGGACCAATCTCTTTTATATTCTCAATTGCAAAGGAAGTTCGATAATATCTTGTAATTGATGACTTTTTATCAAACTCAGTTGCAATTCCTGATTTCCAATTCTCTTCATTTGGATTATAATATAAACTCCAAGATGAATCTACTTGACTACTATCTGTATATTCCCATTCTGTTTTATCTGTAATTGTATTATCTTGAGGAGGCTGAGTTGTTGGTTTAGGAATAGTTGGTTTAACTGTTGGTGGTTTTAGTGTTGGTGGTGGTGCATTTGTAACTTCATATATTTGATTTTCTTCATTAAATGATAATTCATTTCCAAATACTGTCGATTTAAATGGAGTAAATTTCAATGATAGTTCTACTTCTTCAGATACAATACGATATATATCCAAACCAACATAGAATTCTTCTTCACTAGCTTCTTGTTTTCCAGGCATATTCGAATAACTAGAAGAATAAACTGCTCTTATATTCACTACATCAATATCATTGTTAAATGTAAATGAATAGACTTGACCATATCCTCCACTTTCTTGATTTATTTCAAGATATGATATTAAGATACTAACATCATTTATACCATAAAAACAATACAAATCTTTTGTGTAATTACCATTATCTGTCTCTATCTTTACTTTTAAACCAGATGGAATACTACCACCAATATCTATATAAAAGTAATCATTACTATTCATAAATAATATTGGAAATATCAATAATTCATTCGCTTTTAAATGACGAGTTTGTATTAAACCAGATTGAGTTCTACGACCTGTTGGAATTACTGCTGCACGAACTTTAAATACATTATAATTATCACTATTAGTTTCTATAAACTCATAAGCAACTCTTTTATCAATATTATCATTCTGAAATAAGTAAAAGTGTTTTCCAAGTACTGTCTTTTTATTCTTGTCTCTTTCCAATAAAAATATTTCACTAAATCCTTGAACTTTTAAATCATCTACAGTTTGAAGGATTTTTGCACTTTCTTCTAGATTCACAGGTATTATTGTATTATATAAATCAGTTAAAACAAGATCATTTCCATCACCAATCATATATCTCTGAACAAATAATATATTTCCACTTAACTCTTTTCTTTCAACTCCATCTTCATCAGTCACATATAATACACTCTTTTGACCATATGAATAAGTATAAACTGCATCACTCGCTTTTCTTAATTTCACATTCACGGATTTGAAATTATTATTATCATCACCATATCTCAGTGTAAAGATATTACCATCATTACTATCTAATACACCAAATGTACCAAATCGAAAGTTTTCCATTATATCATTATATTTATAGATTCTTGGAGTATTTACATCTCTCAATCCATTAGATAGCATATAACTCCAACTATAATCCAATAATCTTTCACAACTAATCACTTTTTCTCCATTTTCTACTGAATTTTGACAGTTATATACATTAGGAGAGAATATCATTGTTGGATCTGGTGGAGCTTCATTTACAACTTTATGTGGAACATTTGGATAATATTCTATTTCTACTTCTACATAAGGTAAATCATTATATGGTTTTATTGTTTCATCATTTATTGAATCTTCATTTACAGCTATGTTATAAGGAGGATGCCATTTAGTTACACGGATTGAAAATGTACCAACATCTTGTTCTTTTGGATAAAAAGTAACACCTAATGGTAAGGATGTACTTTCTATTCTAATATCATCTTCAAAATTTGCATCAAATAAAACTGGACATCTCCATTCATCAAAATTATAATTAAAATTTGTATCATTCTTCTTCACATCACCAGGTGTAAATCTTACACCTTTATTTCGCCAATCTCTTTGACCATTCATATTCCATCGAAATTCTAAAGCTAAACTACCTGAAACAAATGTTGGATCATCCATCTTCGCATAGATTGATTCTTTTGACATTGGAATTCTTACACTCATTCCATTATGATCAAGTGGAATATCACCTAATGATTCATTACTTGCATGATTACTTAACAACAATTGTTTACAATATGGAAAATCCCAAGCAAATATTCGATATTTCTCTTTACTTCCTGGTTTTACAACTGGGAAAAAGAATGGTTCAATTCCTTTATTACTCAACATATTTATATAGTGAGTAATTCCTGGTATTCCAGACCATGTCAATTTATTACCCATTATATTGGCACTATCTAATAAACCACATTCAAACACAAATTTATTTACTAAACCAGTTTCACTATTCTTCTTGAAATTGGCATGTCCAAATGCTATATTATGATATAATTCATGAATTGTTGTTAATACTTGAGGACTATTTGGATCCATTGCATAGCTATACCATTTTATCAATGCCCAATAGGTTGTACGTTGTACATACCAATCAACATGACCAGGTGTAGCTTGACCTTTTACACCTGGATATGCAATTGAATCATCAGTGAAAAATACTCTGGAATTAAAACGTACACCTGTACAGATATTATCTAATGTGCAAGCATTTTCAAGTATAATATTACGGAATGTTAGAGGATTAGCTTCATTATAGTTAGCTTCTACACATTTCGAAGAGATATACATATCTTTAAAGTTCACATGAGCACGATTACCAGTCAAGAGTTTTAAACTCAATTCGAAATATTTTATTACATTATTCACTTCAGCTACACTTATACAATCATCTTTGTTATTTTGTTTTCTGGCTCGATATATACCAAATTTAATGTCTTTACCAAATAAATCTGAATAAGATCCAGAGGATTGCAGTTGTCTGCTTTCTAATTCTAATGGAAGATAACTCAACATTTCGACTCTGTATGGTTCATACATTTTATATGACACAACAGCATCACCTGGTCTTATTTTCAACTCTTTACTGTTGATTATTTCATAATCAAATAGAGAGCCATTATTCAGTGTGTATATTCCACTGTCATCACTCATGATAAATACAGTTTCATTCCAGTGTATTTCTGAACAAGACACACAACACAAAAGAAGATAAAACAAAAATATCATTTCTAATACATACACAACTGTATTTGTATTTGTATTTTTTTTTTTTTCTTCTATACTTGAATTGTTAGAATGAATTCAGAATAAAGAATGTTAATAATATATATTTAAATATGGATAAATGGATAAAACATATAACACTCAATTTTGTATAAAACCAATCATATTACATCGTTCATATAGCTCTATATAACCTCTATACTATGAATTCATTCTAACAATTCAAGTATAGAAGAAAAAAAAAAAAAAATACAAATACAAATACAGTTGTGTATGTATTAGAAATGATATTTTTGTTTTATCTTCTTTTGTGTTGTGTGTCTTGTTCAGAAATACACTGGAATGAAACTGTATTTATCATGAGTGATGACAGTGGAATATACACACTGAATAATGGCTCTCTATTTGATTATGAAATAATCAACAGTAAAGAGTTGAAAATAAGACCAGGTGATGCTGTTGTGTCATATAAAATGTATGAACCATACAGAGTCGAAATGTTGAGTTATCTTCCATTAGAATTAGAAAGCAGACAACTGCAATCCTCTGGATCTTATTCAGATTTATTTGGTAAAGACATTAAATTTGGTATATATCGAGCCAGAAAACAAAATAACAAAGATGATTGTATAAGTGTAGCTGAAGTGAATAATGCAATAAAATATTTTGATTTGAGTTTAAAACTCTTGACTGCTAATCGTGCCCATGTGAACTTTAAAGATATGTATATCTCTTCGAAATGTGTAGAAGCTAACTATAATGAAGCTAATCCTCTAACATTCCGTAATATTATACTTGAAAATGCTTGCACATTAGATAATATCTGTACAGGTGTACGTTTTAATTCAAGAGTATTTTTCACTGATGATTCAATTGCTTATCCAACTATTAAAGGTCAAGCTACATCTGGTCATGTTGATTGGTATGTACAACGTACAACCTATTGGGCATTGATAAAATGGTATAGCTATGCAATGGATCCAAATAGTCCTCAAGTATTAACAACAATTCATGAATTATATCATAATATAGCATTTGGACATGCCAATTTTAAGAAGAATAGTGAAACTGGTTTAGTAAATAAATTTGTGTTTGAATGTGGTTTATTAGATAGTGCCAATATAATGGGTGATAAATTGACATGGTCTGGAATACCAGGAATTACTCACTATATAAATATGTTGAGTAATAAAGGAATTGAACCATTCTTTTTCCCAGTTGTAAAACCAGGAAGTAAAGAGAAATATCGAATATTTGCTTGGGATTTTCCATATTGTAAACAATTGTTGTTAAGTAATCATGCAAGTAATGAATCATTAGGTGATATTCCACTTGATCATAATGGAATGAGTGTAAGAATTCCAATGTCAAAAGAATCAATCTATGCGAAGATGGATGATCCAACATTTGTTTCAGGTAGTTTAGCTTTAGAATTTCGATGGAATATGAATGGTCAAAGAGATTGGCGAAATAAAGGTGTAAGATTTACACCTGGTGATGTGAAGAAGAATGATACAAATTTTAATTATAATTTTGATGAATGGAGATGTCCAGTTTTATTTGATGCAAATTTTGAAGATGATATTAGAATAGAAAGTACATCCTTACCATTAGGTGTTACTTTTTATCCAAAAGAACAAGATGTTGGTACATTTTCAATCCGTGTAACTAAATGGCATCCTCCTTATAACATAGCTGTAAATGAAGATTCAATAAATGATGAAACAATAAAACCATATAATGATTTACCTTATGTAGAAGTAGAAATAGAATATTATCCAAATGTTCCACATAAAGTTGTAAATGAAGCTCCACCAGATCCAACAATGATATTCTCTCCTAATGTATATAACTGTCAAAATTCAGTAGAAAATGGAGAAAAAGTGATTAGTTGTGAAAGATTATTGGATTATAGTTGGAGTTATATGCTATCTAATGGATTGAGAGATGTAAATACTCCAAGAATCTATAAATATAATGATATAATGGAAAACTTTCGATTTGGTACATTTGGTGTATTAGATAGTAATGATGGTAATATCTTTACACTGAGATATGGTGATGATAATAATAATTTCAAATCCGTGAATGTGAAATTAAGAAAAGCGAGTGATGCAGTTTATACTTATTCATATGGTCAAAAGAGTGTATTATATGTGACTGATGAAGATGGAGTTGAAAGAAAAGAGTTAAGTGGAAATATATTATTTGTTCAGAGATATATGATTGGTGATGGAAATGATCTTGTTTTAACTGATTTATATAATACAATAATACCTGTGAATCTAGAAGAAAGTGCAAAAATCCTTCAAACTGTAGATGATTTAAAAGTTCAAGGATTTAGTGAAATATTTTTATTGGAAAGAGACAAGAATAAAAAGACAGTACTTGGAAAACACTTTTACTTATTTCAGAATGATAATATTGATAAAAGAGTTGCTTATGAGTTTATAGAAACTAATAGTGATAATTATAATGTATTTAAAGTTCGTGCAGCAGTAATTCCAACAGGTCGTAGAACTCAATCTGGTTTAATACAAACTCGTCATTTAAAAGCGAATGAATTATTGATATTTCCAATATTATTTATGAATAGTAATGATTACTTTTATATAGATATTGGTGGTAGTATTCCATCTGGTTTAAAAGTAAAGATAGAGACAGATAATGGTAATTACACAAAAGATTTGTATTGTTTTTATGGTATAAATGATGTTAGTATCTTAATATCATATCTTGAAATAAATCAAGAAAGTGGAGGATATGGTCAAGTCTATTCATTTACATTTAACAATGATATTGATGTAGTGAATATAAGAGCAGTTTATTCTTCTAGTTATTCGAATATGCCTGGAAAACAAGAAGCTAGTGAAGAAGAATTCTATGTTGGTTTGGATATATATCGTATTGTATCTGAAGAAGTAGAACTATCATTGAAATTTACTCCATTTAAATCGACAGTATTTGGAAATGAATTATCATTTAATGAAGAAAATCAAATATATGAAGTTACAAATGCACCTCCTGATACAAATGATATATCAAATGGTATATCAACAGTTGTGTTGATTGTAATAATAGCTGGATCAGCTGTAGTGATAATTATACTAGTAGTATGCTATTTGTTATGTAGATGTAGAAAAACTGAATCTTATTCATCAAGATCAACATCTGCACTACCAAATCCAATGACAGGAGTAAACCGATCATTACCACCAATAAGAAGAAACTAAACTATAAGATGATTGTTATATATCTAGTTATTATTATTCATATTAATTTTTTAGTGTTTTAAATACATATTTACAAAGAAAGATTAAAATTGTGTAAAAGAGAAACAATATAAACTATATGGTAGTATTTAGTAATTAATAATCATTAACAATGACTGCCATGTTAAATATTTACTTCTTCTACTTCATCTTCTTCTTTTTCGAAAATTTTACATTAATTTCTCCTTCTATTTCTTCATCATTTATTCTATCTATATCTTCATCACTTTCTCCGTCAATTTCATTCTCCTCCTCTAAATGAGCGATATTTTCTTTTTTTCTTTTTTCAGTTAATAAATAGAATTTAATACATAATATGTTGTTAATTGTAATTATACTTAATCTATTTCTTATGTTTATATTTCTCCTTTACTTACTTATTCATATCTTTTATTTTTTTGGCTGAAGGTATTATTACATTATTTGAATGACTTAATTGACTTAATAGTGTTTTAAATTATCCACTTTCTTCAAAACGATATTCAAATAATTATTTTCTGTTATTTTTGTTTGTGTGATTTATTCTTTTCACAATAATTGCGATGCTGTTTCAGTTGCGTTGATCTTGTGAGTACAGATCTACGACATTTCTTGCATTGTATTATTTTATTTTCTTTTAAATCAAAATAACTCCAAACCTTATCTCTTACTCTCGTTGTTAATGACATTGTCAAAATATTGAAATAACGAGAAGTAAATATTATTATTGTTAATTAGATATAAGATTGGATTAAAAATGAGCGAAAATAATTAAATACAATGACAATATATTAATAAAATAGTTTAATTGAAAAATAATATATATTATTGTTAATTTTACAGTAGGGCAAGAGTATAATTCATTATATTGATATATATTGCTTAGTGAATGATTATTTTTACTATTTATTACAAAAAGGACTTCCTTTGCCTAACTCAGGTGTAAATATTTAAATTATGTACTATATGTAATATATTCATTCAACTCCCTTCTTAGCTGTTGGTTTAGGTTTAGTAGATTTAGGTTTGGATGAATGAGATTCACGTTTTCTACATCGACATAACATACACCCAACAATTACAACTATTAGTATAATTATTATTACTGCTCCAGCTATTATTCCTATTAAGATAACTGTGGATAAACCATCTTCAGTTGGATTTATTTGTTTATCATCTACATTTATCACTTCAATATCTGCATCTTTAAATATTGTTGTTTTAGATTCACCACATTTTCTTTTAATAACTTCGTTTAATTGATTATTATTCATCAATTCTTCTGCTATATTTTTAATTTCATCTGTGGTTGATTCTTCAGGAACAGTCACTACTACTTCAATACTTATTTCATTTTCTAATCCTCGCAGTTTTTTATCATTATTATACATAAATATTTCAATATCTTTTCTTGTTAATAATACATTCTTTTCTTTGTAGATTTCGATTATTGAATCTTTCATAATATTCATATCATTCTCATTTAATTCAGATGTTATATTCTTGTTAATATTGGAAATTCTTATTTCAATACTAATTACTTTAATTGGTATTGGTGTTGTTGGTTTTATTGTTGTTGGAATGATTGTTGTAGGTTTCATTGTTGTAGTTTCAGGGGTGGTTGGATTTGATGATGTAGTTGGATTTGATGTAGTTGGATTTAGTGTAGATGGATTTGATATTGTTGGTTTTAGAGTTGTTGGTTTTTCAGTAGTATCATCATATACTGGATCTTGCCCCAAACTTGTTTTTGTTACAAGAGCGCCATCCTTTACTGCACCAATAAAATAACCTTCATCATATGTATAATTTTTATTACCAATTCTATAAGATATAATAATATTATGCTTATATATACGTTTTTGTCTGATATGAAGTAACTGTAGTATTAGCTGTTTTCTTATTATATCCTAATACTATACCATTTCCAGGATGATTTGCGCCTATAATTTCTCCAATTGTAGAATTTAATTCTTTCATATATGTAATTTCAAAATCAGTATCAAAATTCACATCACCCATAAAGTAACCATCAACAAAATATTTTGGATGATCTTTCATAAAAGCAGTTACTGTATTATCTAATTCTTCTGTAACTTGTTTTATTACTGCTTCATAATTATCTTCTACAAGTGGAGGAAATAAAAGCATTAATCACAAATACAATTCTATTTTCACCCATCGCTATACCAGCAATAACAGCACCATATTCATGATTTTCATCAAATTCAAAATAATTACAAGTATAAATTGGATTTGCACTCATCAAATAAAGTGGTGCAGATTGTTCTTCATCCTTTTTATGTGGATAGGGAATTCTATATTTATATGTATTTAAAACAGTTTGTGTAAGTTGTTCTCTTACATCATTTGTAGCTCCTTGAATGGATAATACTGTAGTAGTACTATATAAATTGTCATAAATAGTCTTAAATCTTTCAATCGTATCAACATCATAAGGTTGAAGATTAACACTTGTAAATTCTATTGTAGATCTCTTTCTAGCTGGGATTGAATCATGATAATAAGTACAAGGATCATAATCTATACATAAAATAAAATAACAATCACAATACCTATTTGCGAACATATGTGACTTGGGTAAATTTCAAATCCTTCATATTCTTCTGTTCCATCTTTATTAAAAAATTGAAGTTTCAATGTCATTTTATATGTTCCTAACTGATGGCAAGTGAAATAAATAAAAAATCTATCAAAATAACGAGTAATTACTATACTCTTGTACGTAGGTTGTAACACTGCCTTTTGAGGGTATATCTAAAGCAATACCTAAATTTTCTGGCTGATCTGCTATAACTTTTGCCTTTATAAGTAGTGCCTTTACCTTCACCTGCATGCCATCTCAGTTTGCATCTTGAAACATTAGTGGGTATTGCAAAACTATTTGCAAATTTTGCTACTTCAGAGTTGAATCTGCCTGCACTCATAATTTGTAGTTCAGTCTGAAAATCAGGAAATACTCCTTCCAAATCAAAATACATGTTTAATGTATCATCTAAAGCCTTAACAGAACTTAAAGACAAAATAATGAAAAATAGATAAATAATCTTCATTAATAAATATAAACAGTCACGAAAGAGTGGTTAACAATAAGAATTATACACGATAATTCTTCTACACGTTACATCAATTTTATCTTTCTATTACCTCTTCTTAAAATACCTCTTCTTCTATGATATTTCATATGTTCCAAGCCATCTACGTTTGAATAGTGAGATTTATATTCATCTATCCCATTCCTTGTTGTAAATCTCACATACCGCATCCTATGTATAATTCAACTAAATCAAAAAGAATCCAATTATTAATTTCTCATTTTGACCTTAACATAACATGTGTTCAGTTACAAATATATCACCTAATAACATCAAAATAAGTATTAAACACTGATATTATCATAACTAGATGATCTTTCATAACTACATGGTATTGAAAATACAATACACATTAAACTCATCAAGATAATCAACTTCATTCAAAATAAATTCTAAATTTGAAACGACTATATATTTTGAAAATGTTTTTCTTCGATTCCTTCATCAATAACTATATGAATTCATTATTATTATGTGAAGTTGAAGTATATTAATTGATTTATATGCAATAGATAAAAGAAAGTATATAAAAGTGTAAGAAAGAAGTTGGTTTCGTAATAGAGCATCAAAATGATGTAAAAAGGGTTAAGATATTAAATTTAGAAGATATTAAAGAGAGTGGAATAAAAGAATTCTTGGAAAAAAACTCACTATTATCTGAATGTTGTATAAAGATGACCTATCCTTCGAGTTGTGAGATAATCGGTAGTAATCTGATGTTGTTAAGAAGAGAATACTATGTAGTGGATTTAGAAGAGTTAATTAAAAGTAAATTCTTGTCAAGAAGTGACATTTGTAGTATGATGTGTTCAATATGTGATATATGTGATATATTATGTGGCTATAACCTTGTGGTTAGCAATTTGAAGAGTAGCAACATAATATATGATGGTAATAACAATGTAAAGATGTGTGATTTATTCTTGAATTTATTGAGAAAAGATGATGAAAATAGAGTATATGATATAAATTATGAAAGCCCAGAAGAACTGAGTGGATTAGAGTGTAATGATAAAAGTATGATTTGGTCAATTGGTTGTATATTATATGAAATGATTTGTAAGAAATTACCATTCAATGAAGATAATAATATTATGAAAACAATGAATAATATCCTGAGATGTAAATACAGTTTAGATATAAATTGTGATGATGAAATGAAAGAGATGATAGAAAGAATGTTAAAAGTAAAAAGTGAAGATAGACTGTGTTTGAAAGAGTTAAAAAAAGAAATGACAAAAATGAGTGAGGTATTGAGAGATCATGACAATAACATGATGATATGTGAAGAAAGAAAAGAAATATTATATAATGGTGATTATTCAATAGAAATAACTCCATTTGATATTCAGAGAGACTATTATGTCAAATATAACAAGAATGAAGAGATCAGAGATAGTATGATAGTATCTTACAACAGCAAAGCAAATGAGAGAATGCTGTCAATATTATTGATGATAAAGTTTTATAATAGAGATAAAATAATACAAGATAGACTGAAGTTTCAAATTAAACACCAATGTAAAAATAGAAAAGAATATTATTTAGATGAAATGATATTTAATATCAATAGTTATAATGATGAAAAAGTGGATATTCATTCAAAGTGTGTTTGTTTATGTGAAGAAGGTATTAATTATTTGTTTAGAATGCTAAAACTAATGAATCCAAAAGCACTCCAATTTGGTATTACTCTAATCATTTATATTTATTTAGATATAAATATTCCAAATCAATTTCAAATTTGTTTCTTATCATATTTTATTGAATTATCAAATCTTCAAGAATTGTATTTATATGGTGGTAAACATATGCATATTCCATGTATATTATATTAATATTATTGTATTGAAATAGATTATGGAGTTGGTCCAACAACATTAAAATTATTACTTCCATATTTACGTTTTTTCATATACAACAAAGATAATGAATTAGATCTTCACAATATGAATTTAAGTGATGAATCAATGATGTTATTATCAGAAGAGTTATATAAATACCCCAAACTTAATGAAATAGATATTAGACGAAACAAGAATATTCATTCAAAAGGATTAAAAGCCTTATTCTCCAAATTTCCAATTTCAAAAGTCAGATTTTATTTTAATGGAAGTAAAGAATTGCTGATTGATAAAAACATTCCAAAATTAATCAAATACATCAAAGATTATCGTAATAATAGATTATCTCTAAAAAATTGTGAAATTGATGATGATATTTTTCAATCATTCATTTTATTAAGATTGAATGAATTAAAAGAAATAAATGAGTTGGATTTGAGTAGTATATTTTAATATTATTCAATTATTTAGATAATAAACTAACAAATAAAAGCATAGAAATACTGATTAACCATTTATCTTCATTTCCAAGTCTTGAAAAACTTCAGATATATGAAAACAAAATAGGAGATGAAGGAATGAGAATCTTATCTCCACACTTACAATTGTTAAAAAATGATTATAATGTAATGAATTGTTCAAGTATATTATCTATTATTTATTATGTAATAGAAATGGGATTATCTTCAGATGGATTGAAGTATTTATTAGATGGTTTAGTGAATATTGATGAAAAGATCAGATTACTTAACATAAGTGATAATAGAATAGATTCATTAGGAATAGAATCTTTGATGAATTATGAGAAAGAGAAGAATAAAATTCAAAGGTTAATCATTGACAGTATAAATATATATTATATTCTTAATAGATAATCCTATTGGTAATGATGGATTTATGTTATTAGAGAATAATTTAATCATGTTAAAATATGGCAATGAAATAAATTTAAGTAATATCTCGATAAATGATAAAAGTGTGACATTATTAACAAATAAGTTAGATTCAATTGAATATTACAAAATAATAAATCTGAATGAAAATAATATCAGAATGAATGGATTAAAATCAATATGTCCAAAATCATTAGGAGATGCAAAATATCCATTTATTGAAATGAAAAATGAATCATGGAATAATGAAGAATTGGAATATTATTTGGATTATAGTGTAAAAAAGCCAAGAGAGAGTTGGTATGGTGAACATGATTTTTCAAGTATTAAATAGTAATTTCTTTTATGAAATAGATATGAATATCAACGATTCTCACATTTCATTAATCAAACAGATTCATCGTGGTAATCTTGATTTATCTAATAATCACATTAGCTATAAAGGCTTAAAAGAAATAACAGATTGTTTATCAAAAGAAGTATGGTGCATTTCAATATTTAACAATCCAATTGGAGATGAAGGAATAGAGATAATATGTAGATATATAGATAAATTTGTTTATTACTCCTCAACAATAAATCTTTCAAGTATTTTATGAATGTAATTATTATGTTGTGTATAGATACTGGAATAAGTGAAAAAGGATTAAAAATGTTAATAAAAAGGTTAAAAGATTATAAACCATTGAAGATAATAAATCTATCAGAAAATGAATTAAATGAAAGAGAATTAAGATTAATGAAAGAAAACAAAGAAGTATTTAATGATTTACATGAATTATCAATATCAGTGAAAGAGAATATAGATAAAACATAATTAAAATCATTCTTAAAAACATTTTCATCACTTGGAATTATTAAATTAGATGGAATATCAGAAGAAGAAAAGAAAGAATTATCACAAGAATATTGTAATGTTAAAACTCAATAAGTCGTAATTAATTACTGTTTTTATGACCTATATTCTTCTAATTCCACTAAAATTAATACTAATATCAATTACCATACTTCTCTTCTATTTTCACTCCTTAATAAATATTAATTGATATCTCCTTTTATTATTCAACATAACCTGACATAGACAAACTTGACTAAGTACACCTCTACATATGTTTCTAACATTATCAGAAGTTAAATTAAGCAGCATATATAGTGCTGATATCACAACAATTCACTCTAAATGATTGTAAAACATATATTAATTGTAGAACATGATAGTATTACTCATTGCAAAAGTATAAAATTAAATTTCAAGAATAGTAAAAACTCATCAACCTCGGTTAATTATTTATTTTATAGTATGATATATATATGTTTATATTTTGTTAATGTACATGATTTTATGATTAGAAACACATACTATAAAAGAGCTCACTGTTGGTCAGTGTAATTTTGAAAGACTACGACAAATAGGTTTTACCGAAAGGTTATGACCGATTTATTCAACCCTGTTAATAATCAATTAATTCTAAATTTGCACTAAAACGAAGGAAAATTATCTCTTATTAACTTAAAAAGTAACTATTTTCTTGTTGTTTTAACCAAATTCTCTTTTTCTGTTTGATTAGTTGATTTTGGTTTTCTTTTCAGTGCTGACATTGATCTTCCATTTATTGGTTTTAAAGCACTATTATTATTGTTATTCTTAGTATTATCAACAGATTTACCTCTATTTGCTTTTCTTTCTTTTCTAGCAATTTCTCTTTGTTTTTCATCTTCAATTATTGATTCTAAATAATCTTTTCCTTCATAAATGAATGACCCCTCAGTTTCTTCCCATTTTTGCAAGTCACTTTTCAATTGCTCAAATGCTTTAGGTAATTCATTCTGAACTTTCTTTCTAAGTTTTTCTTCATGTTTAAAATTATATACACTTTTTCTTGATGTGTATCTTGTTGTATCAGATATTAAAGCTTCATAATCATCTCTATCTTTCAATAATCCTTCATATTTCTCAATTTCTTTTAATATTGGTGTTAATCTTTCTTGTCTCTTCTTTAATACATCAATAATTTTACAATGTTGTTCTAACACATCTTCATTAAATTCTTCATTTGCTACATTTATTACTGGATATTTTTCACACAAATCTCTTATATCCATTTCCATTTCATTTGTTAGTTCAACAATTGCATTTCTTCTAGCTAGTATAAGTTCTTCTAATTTTGTTACTTTCAACTCATTTAATCTTTTACATTCATTTTTATACTATAAAAGAAATAATTATAAAACTATTAATACATTGTCTATTGTATCTGTTCCTAAACCAGAATTAGAATTTAAAAATTCAATTTGTTCATCTTCTGTTACTTCTAGAACTTCCCATAAATGATTTATTTCATCCATAATATCATTGATTTCTTGTTCTCTACATGCTTGAAGTGTATTATAATCATTTATTTTGTTTTTTAATTTTTGTATTGTTTCTGCTGAATAGATTATATTCTTTGTATCATGCTCTATAATTGCTTTTTCTAAATCATCAGATGGATTCATTTGAAGTATTATCAATAATGAAGATAATTCTTGAATTAATTCATCTGTTTGAATAACTCTTGATTCTTTTTCTACTTGCAACCTTTTGATTTCTGAATCTAATTGGTTTATTCTTTCTTCAGTGTATACTGTCTCTAATAAATCTGGAGTTATTTCTTCACCAATTGATTTGCATAATTCTTTAATCATCAAAACTCTATCTGATAAATCTGTTTTCATTTTTTCAAATTTTTCTTCAACTTCTTTTAATCTTAGCTTCATATTTTCCAGTCGTATTTTTAATGGTATTTGATCTTGTAAACTTTGTTCTACTAATGACAAACGTTGATTGGGATAAATGACAGAAAGAACATCTAAGTCCATTTTCTCACAAACTGATCGAATATTCGATAAAACTTCATCTATTTCAGTTTCTATCTTCTTTTTAATCTGAATTTCTTCTTTGATCTTTATAGAGAATACTAAAGGTAATTGACTCAACATTTTTTGTAATATTTCTTTTCTGGATGTATATGAGATTTCACCTAGATACATAATAAAATAGAAACTCTATACCAATTGAATCCCATATCTTGTGAAGTTGATTAGCTGTATCTACAGCTAAAGCTTGGATATCAGGAACTGCAATATCTCCAATCCCTGAAAAAGGCACTATGTCGCTCATTTTTAAAATGTGAAAATATCAACAGCTAGTTAACTGATAGTTTTTTTGTAATACAGTGTATTGTAAGTGTATTAAATAATTTTATTTTGAATTTATGCCAAAATCACAGAAAGTATATAGATTATGATAATGGTCAATAGCGTAAACGTCAATCTGAAAGTGACGAAGCAAAACAAGAGGAACCGTATAATCTTAGTATATACTCTTTTATAAATAGATCTTCAAAAGAAGCAAAACATATTTATGTATTGAAAATTAAATTATATATTAGACAGCAGAAGAGTTGAAAGCAAAAATTGAAAAAGATAAACAATCTGACAGAGTTATTCGATTATATGCTGATGGAATATTTGATCTTTTTCATTATGGACATGCACGTGTATTAGAACAATGCAAAAAAGCTTTTCCAAACACCTACTTACTTGTAGGTTGTTGTAATGACAAAGATACTCATTCATTGAAAGGTAAAACAGTCTATACAGATGAAGAGAGATATGAATCTTTACGTCACTGTAAATGGGTAGATGAAGTGATAAAAGGATGTCCTTGGATTGTAACACCCGAATTTATTGAAGAACATAATATTGATTATGTCTGTCATGATTCATTGCCTTATGCAGCTGAGGGATGTGATGATATTTATGAAAATATTAGAAAGATGGGAAAATTCTATGAAACCCAAAGAACAGAAGGAATTTCAACAAGTGATATTATAGTTAGAATAATTAGAGATTATGATGGATTTGTAAGAAGAAATTTATCAAGAGGTATTAGTGCAAAAGAGATGAATGTTCCATTTGTGAAAGAAAAGACTATTCAGATTTCTACTAAGTTAGAAGAAACTATTAAAAAAGGGGTATTTATAATTCATTATATATATATATATATATATATAGTGGCATGGTATAGAAGATACATTAAAGAAATGGGATGAAAAACAGAATGAGTGGCAAGATGAATTTCTACAATTATTTAGAAAAGATGGTGATTTTGTATATATTTATAATTAATGTTTAATTTTATAGAGGACTAAGTTTAGAAAGAAGAGAGGTGAATGGAAACAACAATTGGAAGTGTATTCACATTCTACAGTGATCTAATTATATACTTTTCCTATACTGTTTTTTATTTTTTATTTTGTATAATTACGAATAAAATATACAAATAATATAGCATATCATATATATTAGTTTAAAAGATGAGTAATTTACACTTTTATAGCTCTTCCATGTGAATCTAGTGGGATTTCTTCTAACTCAACTCTCATACAAAACTTCTCACCGAAAAAAGCCATTATACACAACGATATAATAATTACAATCCAATATATGTAATTTAAAGGGAATGACTACGATATAAAAACTAAATAATATACTTCATAAATCCAACAGAATATGATGTGGTATATAAAATATGTTAAAGTAAAATCTACACATTTTACACTTCTCTTTATAACTAAAGAGAGTAGATAAGCACTATATCGCTATAATGACAATAAAAATACCCAAAAAATGCTGCTAGGATATAAGAAAAAATGATTGTCCATCCTATTGAATTTGTGAATGACAAATACTAAGAATAATAAAACTAACTAAATATACTCTAGTAGAAAAAAGAAAGGATAAGGTTGGTTGATAGCCGATTATTGTTGAAAAAAAGAGGAGGAAGATTCCTTGAAAAAGGTAGATCGAACACTATTATAGTAATTCATACAATTTATACCTGTACAATACATATTTGAGCTAATATAAGCTTTGGATCCCAACTGTCAGAACCAAAGAAAGGCATCTATGCTAAAAACAAAAAAACGAAATAATTTAAGGATTTAAAAAATGAGTCGTTTCATAAACACAGTTTGTTAAAACACCTCAATAACAATACAATCTTTCTATTTACTTTTCTCAAATTGATGTTTTACACATTTAACTATTTCAGTTGGTGTAGACTTTTTCATGATTGCTTTATTTCCAGATTTACAATTCTCTATCTCTACTATTCCTAACTCTTTGTATTTATCTCCAATTATCATTAACATTTCACTACCATATATCTTACTTTCACCTAATTTGCTTCTAAATGAAACATTTTCTCTATCATCCAACAACACATTTATTCCTTCTGTCTATTGTTGATATAAATATATAAATATATAAATATATATATATATATATATATATATATAAAGAGAGAGAATAAATATACAGATAATAAATCACATATCTCTTGTAAAAATTTCCCCAAATAATCATCAATTTTATTCACTAAAATACAAACATGAAATGGATTTATTCTTCTTGGCCAAATTAAACTCTTTCCACTATTTTGAATATTGGTTTCTGCTAATGTCTGAAATAATCTCGTTATTCCAATTCCAAAACAACACATATATGCATAAACCGAAGAGTTATCTTGTAGTTTTATTTTACAATCTAATGCTTTGGAATAATATTGATCTAAATAAAATGTATGAGCAATTTCAAGAGTATTTAATTCTATAAATCTTTCTTTACTATGACAATTACTACATTCATTTGAATTATTAACATTTAATTCACTGTTATATGAATAACCACAATTTGGACATTGTAATATTTTATCTTCTCCATATTTATTGATCAATTGAAATTCATGTGAATATGATCCACCCATATTTCCATTACTTGCTATACACTATTAAACAATTATTATTTTAATATAAAAACGATAATATATATACTGGAATTGGATTTAATTGTAATTGATTAAATATATCCACAAATTTATTAAATACTATTTCATAAGTTTTTTTTGCTTCTATTTCTGATGAATCAAAACTATATAAATCCATCATTGAGAATTCTTTTGTTCTTAATAATCCACCTCTTGGTCTTTCTTCATTACGATATTTATTACCTATTTGATATACTAATAAAGGTGTTGATTTATATGATAGATTTTGTTTAGAGATTAAATCAGTTATTACTTCTTCATGTGTTGGTGCTAATAACAAATTTTCATTTTTCTATTGAAATTTATATAATTATTAATATACATCAAATTGAAATAGTTCTTTTGGAAAATTGATGAACCTTCCTGACTTTTGAAGTAATTGTTTGGATATTAAAGTTGGTAGTCTTAATTCTACGCAATTAATTTCTTTCATTGCATCGTTTATAAATGTTGTTATTCCATCAACGACGAATGTTCCTAATGAGTTTAATATATAAACTCCAGATGAAGAAGAAGTAATGTAATCATTCTTTAACAAAAATGAGAGACCTGGAGATGAATTTACCACGTTCTAAAACTTATAACTATAATTTATACTTTTTTATACTGGGCATATATGCATTTTCTTGATATCAAACCACCTCTCTTAAAATTTGTAAGTGTGACTAAATTTCTATTGTAAATTTTATGTATCATTGCTTAATAGAATAAAATAAATGAATAATAGATAAAATAACCAACTAACAAAAGAAAAAATGATAAAAATTCAATTTCAAAATGATATTCTATCCGTTACTAATATTATTTAAAATATAATTAATAATAAAAATAGTAATAGTAGCAATATAAGTCTAAGGGGATATCACAAGTAAACATTTACATATACACAAACTAAATAGCATAACAGCTAATTAATTGTATCAAAAATAACATTATCCTTGTAATATAATATGCTGTTTTGTTTTATAAAACATACAACATACCCATTTGTTGTGCGCCGTTGAGCTAAATGTGCCGTTGAGCGTTAAGAAGACTTTTTTCAATTCTAAAATGATAGTGTGTGGTTTGATGGCGAGCTATATGCAAATATAATCTTACTTTGTCATATAAGCTACATCTGCTATATATATTTTTTTGAACTTTATTCCAACATATTGAAAACAATTTTAATTCTATTTTTAATTTTTTTGCTTCAATCACTACTAGAGTAAAAAATACATTAGTTTAAGCAATTAAATCACACATATTTAGATGTTAAGACACTTATAAACGAAAAAATAAAAAATCTATTCAAGCCTCATTCAAGCTTGTTTTTTAAAAATAAATTTTAAGCAGGTAAATGCAATAATTAGGTATTCCTTTTCTATTTGAAACCTTTATCCCGATGTCTACTATTGTTATAAGCTTTTAAAATAATATAAAAATAAAAAGTGTTTCCAGTACAGGAACCTAAACACGACTATACGATATTAGGCCAACGTAACTATTTTGGAAAACAAAGTGTTGATTAGTAATATTGAAGAGCCAGAGGTTACGTTTATAATATTAGAATTGAAAAAAGTCTTCTTAACTCTCAACGGCGCACAACACCATTATTCCTACCTTCCCTAATTATATACAACAACTAGTCGTATCAATTCATCTTCAAATCTCTTTCTTCTTTTCTTTGTTGGTTTCTTTGTGAGCTATAATATTACTCTCTACAGTATCCTGTAGGGAGGTCGCCTTCATACTATATATAGATTATACTATTGATTTCTCATTTCCTGGTTTATACATGATTAAATATATAAACTCATCTTTTAACTGGCGATATTTTAATAATGTCTAATATATAGTAACGATAGGCTCCTGTAACACAAAAACGACTAGTTTTTCAAAAATATGCTGATTGGTTGAAAACTCAAAAGTATACTATTGTCCCAAAATGAAAATCTATAAACAAATACATAGATATACATTGTTAGACGGTGCTAGTTTCATTTAACCATTCATCTACCTAATCTAATATTTATATAACAATACTAATCTCGTATTATCATATTCTATTGCGATATAGGTGATGACGGTTAAATAAAACAAACACCATTTACAATAACAAAGAAAAGTATTAAGAAATTAATAATTAATTAATTAACTTTGAATGTTATTTATAATTGACATAAGGTCTAATGCTTTAAAATGATGCTTATTAATCTATATATATATATACATATTCAATTAGTTTTCTGCAATGTTTTACAACATCTTCATACTGTTACCATCTACCACCATTCTCATTAATCTTTTCTGTTCCTTTACCATTCTTGCCCTTTTGCAATTGTTCTTTCTTCTTTCCTTTTCATCATCATTTAACGATTCGTACTTTCTTTTATGCTTCTTCAAAACGTGGTGGAGGTAATCTGAAACTACTAAAACCTAAAGATATATATATTATATATTTATATACTTGTTTCATAATCTGGCAGCTGTGGAGGCGAACTAATATCTCTTTCAAGAGGTGATAAAACAGGAGAAGGACTATCAATGTTCAATAATGAATGCTGTGGTGGTGAACTAGGACTATAACATGGTGATGTTTGAACAAAGGGAGGCTCACTACTGGCTTCCTTATGATTGTTTTGAGTAACCTAAAAATAATATTCAATATATATATATATGCACTTAAATCCTCCAACAGATGTAAAGGATTAATAATACTACTACTCATATGTGCATTAATCTACGAAAATTTTCGCCATCTTCATGTAATAAATCATTAAATTAAAGTTATAACGTAATAATAAGAGTAAATTATAACGCCATTAAAAAATAATGATAAGAGTAATTAGCCTTTCTAGTAAATAAAAATATGGTAATAATTTGGTAATTTTGACACATTTTTTACCTATTTTTTTATTTCTAATTTTATCGACTAACTTTTAATATTAAGATTCACAAAATAAGTAAATCACATAGAGCCGTAAGTATGCAGTTGTGGGTACAAGCTTTAGCAGTGGTATTGGTTGTGTCGATGATTTTCTTCCTGTTTTCAGTATTTGGTAGAAAAAGCTCATTTAACGATGTAGATGAGGATTATAATTCAGTAAATTCTTACCCTAGACCAATCTTTCATTTATTGGGTGATTCAATAACAGAGAATAGGTATAGTAATATTATTAATATTATAATAGTTTTGATCCTGATTTATGTGGATTTGGAAGTTATCTAGTGAATTATTATCGTAGAAGAGCAGATATTATAAATCGTGGTTATTCAGGTTATACTACTGAATATATTCTCAAAATGATGCCTTATTTATATCCGAAAAATGCACATATAAATACATTTCCTATATTCACTACATTGATGTTAGGTTCAAATGATGCAACTGGAAGTTGTGATACTTTCAAACACTTATCTACTGATCAATATAAATCTAATTTAAGGAAGATAATTGTGTATTTAAAGAATCTAACTTCAAATCCAAAAATCATTTTATTAACTCCTCCTCCAATAGGAATTCAATATCAATATCCATTAAAATGCAACGAAACATGTTGTTTCGGTAGAGGAAACAGTGAAACAGAGAAATATGTGAAAGTAGTAAAAGAAGTAGGTGAATTATTTGAAATTCCAGTAATTGATATTTATCAAAAGTTTATTGTTATGGATAATTACTCTTCTCTATTGTATGATGGTTTACATCCTAATTGTGATGGAAATAAGATTATATTTAATGAAATTGTTAATGCAATTGAGTATTTATGTTTTTAATCTAATTTATAATAGAAAGTATTATCCTGATTTGTCAGTAAATTCTACAAAGCTGCCATATCATGTATATATACTTTTTTATGAGTAAATGTATTTATATTATTATAGTTTCCAGCAAATAGAGAATTTAGGAAATATGCAAAACCTCTTGATTTTTTCTGGGATTATGTTGAAAAGCATAGTGAATAAAACACATAGTAATTATTTTAGTTATTTTATTTTGTTAATCGTGATTCTATTCTGTTCTGTTTAATCTAAAATTTTGTTTGTCATCATTTCATATCATAACAATTATAAATATACTATTATCTACTGCAAAACATATATTGTTATCTCAAATTAGTAAGATTTTTGAAAAATCTTTATTTTTCTAAATTCATGCAGAATTCACAAGAATATGATTATTTATTTAAAAGTATGATAAATATATTAAGAATTACGTAGTTGTATTAATTGGAGACTCAGGTGTAGGTAAATCAAACCTTCTCTCCAGATTTACGAAGAACGAGTTTAATCTAGAATCAAAAAGTACTATAGGTGTTGAATTTGCAATAAAATCTGTTATGACAGAAGGAAAGATAGTAATGGCTCAAATCTGGGATACTGGTATTTATACTCATGTTTATATTTTAGCCGGTCAGGAACGATATAGATCAATAACAAGTGCTTATTATAGAGGTGCTATGGGAGCTTTGTTAGTATATGATATATCAACCAGAAGCAGTTTTGATGATTTACCAAGATGGTTAGAAGAAGTAAGACAAAATACTGATGCTAGTATGAAAATTATGTTAGTATTAATATAAATGTAAGTATAATTTGTTTATAGGTAGGAAATAAAGCTGATTTGCAATTTGAAAGGCAAGTACCCACAGATGAAGCACAATCTTTTGCTGAAAGAGAAGGTTTAGCTTTTATGGAAGCTTCTGCACTTGATGCTTCAAATGTAGAGCCAGCATTTAACTCACTTTTGACAGGTATATTATAATATTATTTATGTGCATGAATAGCAATATGTCAAATGATGAATAATAAATTAACAAACGGAGAGAAAACAGAAATATCAAAAGGTGAAACTGTTAAGATTGATGGAGAAGAATCTGCAGATTGGAAAGAGAGATTTAAAAAGTGTTGTTTTGGTGCTTAATATTTTTATTTTATTAATAATATAAATACATTTTAAACAATTTTGGCTTGTTTAGGGTTTGATTCTGTTTTTTGCATTATGTCTGATTCTGATTCAGATATTGAAGAAAGACATGCCAAATTAATTGAATCGTTGTCTAAAAGTGAAAATACAGAGAAAAAGAGTGTTAAATCGACTAAACAAACAAAAGTGAAGAATGAGATAACGAAAGAATCTGAATATTCTATTGATACAGATCGTATTTCATTATATAATATTTTTGGATATAGAAGCAACACTTAGTGACCTTATTGGTGTGTTAGATGATCAAACAGATTTAAAAGCACAAGCATCAGAATTGATAAAGGGATCTGCTCCAATATCCAAACCATTAGCAAAGATTCACAAAGAAAAAGTGGAAAGAAAAGTATAATAAATTATCAATTAATCAATATTAGGCTGCATATAGTTTAGCAAAGAAGGATGTAACAAAATGGCAACCAATCGTAAAAAAGAATAGAGAAGCTCCAGTACTGAATTTTCCTTTAGATGAAGATAAAAGAGAAAAATCAACATTAACATCTTTAGCAGCAAATTTTGAGCCAGAAACCTCACTTGAGACAAGAGTAGCTGAAGTATTAAACAAAACAGGAATGACAGAAGAGAATGTAATAAAACAAGAAGATAAAGAATTACAATCACAAATGTTAACATTAGAAGAAATACAAGAAAGAAGAAGAGAATTAGCAAAAATAAAATCAATAATATTTTATGAAGAAAAGAAGAGACAAAGAATCAATAAAATCAAGAGTAGAATGTATCATAAAATCAAAAAGAGACAAGAAAAGAGACAAAAAGAAAAAGAAAGAGAAATATTGAGAGAAAGTAATCCAGAATTAGCAGAAAAAATGGATGAAGAAGATGAATATAGAAGAGCAAAAGAAAGAATGACACAGAAACATTCAACTCAAAATAAGTGGGCAAATCGTAATTTAAAATATAGCAAAAACAATGAATCAATAAAAGAAGCTATTCAATGAACATTTACAAGCAAGTGAAAAGTTAAGAAGAAAAATAGAGAAAGAAGATGAAGTGAATAGTGATTTAGAATTAGAAGAATCATTAGATCCAAATTTACCAGAAGAAGAGAGAGAAAGAATAATAAAAACTAAATTAATAAAGAATTTAGAAGATGTGAAAGATGAAATAGATCATGATGATTTTGATGCTGGTGAACATAGTTCAATATACAAAATGCCATTTATGAAAGCTGCAATGGATAAAAAGAAAGAAAAACTAAGAAATGATGCTGAATCTGCGTTATTTGAGTTAAAGAATCAATTGGAAAGTCGAGTAAATGTTTCAACAAATGATGATGAAGATGTGAATGATGATGATAATAATAATTTAAAGAAAAAGAAGAAAAATGTTGGATGGGATTTGAATGAATTAACATCAACATCTGTTCCAACTGTATTTTTATTTTATTCATCTATTTTATTTGTTAATAGAAAATAACAGCAGATAATACAACTGGTGATCAATTAGTTGTTGATATAAGTAAAATAAAAAATACAAATATAACAATTCCAAATATATCAAAGAATGATAACAAAAAAAATGAAAAAGAAAAAGAAGAAAAACCAGCAAAAATAAAAGACAAAATAGGAGAATCATATCTATCTCAAGAAGATTTAATTAGCAAAGCATTTTCCATAGGTTTTGAAGAAGAAGAGTTTCAAAAAGAAAAGGAAGAAGAAATAGATGGAGACATGCCAGAACCTGAGCCAGATATGAGTGGATGGGGAAGTTGGGCAGGTATAGGTGTAAAAGTGAATAAAAATAAAGCAAAGAAGAGGAAGAGAGAAGAGGAAAGAATAAGAGAAGAGATAACCAAGAAAAGGAAGGATGCAAAGTTGAATAATGTGATTATTAATGAAAAACCAAATAAAAAAGTATATATAGCATTTTATTTTGATCAATAGTTTTTAAAATATACACACGAAGCAGTTCCTTATCCTTTCACCTCTAGAGAACAATATGAAAGATCAATCAGAAATCCTTTAGGAAAAGAATGGAATACATCTGAAGCATTTCACAAGTTGAATCTACCAAAGAATAAAGTAAGAACTGGAGCAATCATTGAACCAATTAGTTTTATAGTTCAGCCTAAAAACAAAAAATAGAATTTTTATCTCAATTATAAATAAATGACGTTATTATTGTTGTTTTATATTTAGTAATTAAAGAGAAAAACTAAGATTAAAAAAATCTTTTACGTAAGTTAGCAGATCTTGATCCATTAATGCAAAATAGATTTCATCGATGTGATTGGTTTTTTAAAGATACTTTTCTTTTTATCTTTATTTATCATCAAAAATGACTACTACTATGAGAGGTTTGACTAATTTCATTCGTGAAATTAACGATTGTATAGAATAATATCCATTTAATCCATTAGGCCCAAGTAAAGAAGAAGAAATGAAGAGAATTGATGAGGAACTTGCTAACATTCGTCAAGCATTCTCAAAACAAAACATCAAAGCATATGATAGAAAGAAGTACGTATGGAAGTTGACCTACATCCATCTTCTAGGTTATGAAATTACCAGTGGACATATGGAGGTTATTAACTTATTATCATCAACCAAATATGCAGAAAAGATTGTTGGTTACATCTCTATTTCGCTTCTTATCACATCATCCCACGAAATGGCAACATTAGTCGTTAACTCCATGAGAGTAGATTTATTATCACAAGAAGAACAAAACTCTGCTATTGCTCTTTCAACAATAGCCAATATGGGAGGACAAGAATTCGCAGAAGCTGTTTATGAGGATGTATTAAGAATGGTAAGTGATGATGCTACTAGGGATGCACTTAGAAAGAGAGCTGCCAACTGTTTGATGAGTTTATACAGATCATCTCCAGACGCAGTGTCTGTAGAATGGGCACCAAGTTTAATCAAATTATTAGAGCATACAGATCTTGGTGTAGTCACTGCATCTGCTAACTTATACGAAGCAATTCCAAGATTAGAAGGACAAGCCTGTATCAAGCTTTTAAGATCAGTAGCTGATGCATTGATTCAATTAGTGATTGACCAAAAGTGTCCACCTCAATATATGTTTAGAGAAATCCCTTCACCTTGGTTAACAATTAAATTACTCAAAATCTTAGAAAAATATGATTTCCCAGATGGAGAGAAGAAATTGTGTGATAAAATAATGAAAGTATTAAGTAACATCTTAGGTGATCAAGATACAGCTGAGAAAGATAGAAATAAGAGTAATGCTAAACATGCTATCTTATTTGAAGCAATTAATGTAGTTATTCACTATGGTGAAGAAAGTGATGCAAAATTGAGAAAATCAGCTGTAAAATTCTTAGGTGCTTTTATCTCTGATAATGATAGTAATATTCGATATTTAGCCTTGGATTCATTAGCTAGATTAGCTTCATTAGAAGGTACAAGCACTGTTATTCAAAAGCATAAATCAACAATCTTAGAATCTTTAGATAATCCTGATGTTTCTATTAGAAAAAGAGCTGTACACGTCTTATTCGCTATGTGTGATGAAAGTTGTGCTGTAGAAATTGTTAAAGAATTGTTAGATTACTTAGCTAAAGCAGATTATCATATTAAATCTGAGATGATTTTAAAGATTGCTATTTTAGCTGAAAAGTTTGCAAAAGATTTCTTTTGGTATATGGATGTGATGTTACAAATGATTACAACTGCTGGTGACTTTGTCTCAGATGATATTTGGTTCAGAGCTGTCCAAATCGTATCACAACATGATGAATTACATAGTTATGCTGTTACTAAGTTATATGAAGCATTACAACCTGATTTAGTATTTGAATCTGTTATTAAATGTGCTGGTTATATTGTTGGTGAATATGGTAATTATTTGAATGAAGGAGATTCAGCTGTTGAACCAGATCAAATCTTTGAGACAATGGTTAAACACATGAAAAGATCAACTCCAGGTACAAAAGCTTTATTATTACATGCAATATTTAAATTAATGAATATTTATCCAGATTTAAAAGATTCAGTCGTTGAATTATATGATGAATATAAGAGTGATATGGATCCTGAAATCCAACAAAGAGTAGTTGAATATACTGCTTTAATGGAAGATGAAGAAATTATGGGTGAAGTAATGGATGCTATGCCAGCCTTCCCAGAGAAAGAATCATCATTGATTGCTAGATTACAGAAATTATTAAGTAAAGATAAAGAAGATGATAAAGATAAGGAAGAAGAAGAGGAAGAGGAGGAGGAAGAAGAAGAAGAAGAACCTGAAGAAGAGGAAGATGAAGAGGAAGAAGGTGAAGATGAAGAAGTAGATCAATCTAGTTTCTTAAGAAAATGTTTAGTCAGTCCAAAAGGTATATTATTTGAAGATAAGAACTTACAAATTGGAGTAGAACATAAATACAAAGGAGATATGGCTATGATGACATTAACTTATATAAATAAAGGCAAAGTAGCTATTAGTGATTTGAGTGTAACTTGTGAAGGTAACAAAGGTGTATTGGTTAAAGCCAAAGATCCAGAATCTGATATTGAACCTGGTGATAAAGTCACACAACAATTACAATTGAAATTAGCAAAACCATTCACAGAATGCCCAGATTTAAGTGTATCTTATACAGCTAAAAAGAGTGTAGATTTAGCCTTGAAATTACCTGTTAATTTATATAGTTTTGGTGTTCCAGCTAAGATGGATGGTGCTGGATTTATGGCCAACTGGAAGAAGTTAGCTGGTAAAGAAATTGCTAAAGTATTAGATGGAAGTGGAGATGTTGAATTAGTAAAGAAACAATTACCAAATATGAGATTTGGTGTAAGTCCAGCTGATCCAGCTCCAACTGTAGTATGTGGTGCTTTATCATTGAAAGCTGGAACTGCTACAATTGGTATTATGACTAGAATTGAATGTAATGCTAAAGCTAAGAAATTCAGAG
The DNA here is from genome assembly GCA_002245135.1 of Proteromonas lacertae. NCBI lineage: Eukaryota > Bigyra > Opalinata > Proteromonadidae > Proteromonas > Proteromonas lacertae. Next base: position 19,769 of record NGBS01000029.1, on the reverse strand, counting down.
TTACTGTTAGAGCTCCAGGTGCTGATATTTGCAATGGTATTATTAATGGTATCAATGCTGTTATTGGTAATTAAATAATTGTAATAAAACTATAAATAATAAAAACTCAATTTGTATTTTATTCTACATTTTTTATTTTATTTGTTATACAGAAATAATAAAGCATAATATAATATTTTCATAATAATAAAAGAAATAACAAAAATTTATAATTCATCTTCTGAAGAATCCTCCAATAATGCTTCAGGAAAATCTCCCACTATTAAAATAATAAATATATATAATACTAGTCACATTTTTACCTCTCACAAATGAACCATATTTATCTTCACAAGAGAAATACTCTTTTCCTTTATGTTTACCAGTTCCTTGTCCAACAGGTTCATCAAACTGTACACCAACCCAATAACCTTTATCTTCTTCATTCTCCCAAGCACCTTTCCACTTAATTTCACCTCTTCTTCCACCTGGATTAACTTCACATCTATTTCCTATTACGAATTGTTCTACACTTTCTGGACCTGGTGGTGCACTGTCTGGATCTACTGTGAATGTCTTGAATTTGAAATTAGGATCTTTTTTTAACATTTCTCTTTTGTAATCTCTTACTGTTCCTTTTCTCTTATCATATTCTTCATCAGACATTACGTACTTTTGAACCAAATTTACATCTTCATAAGCACCTCCTTTTGCTTTTGAAAATGGATTTGTATCAACACAGTATATTTCCATACCTGAATCTATTGGATAGGCTCCTAATAACATATTGTCATTGGCTAACTCACAAACAACTTCACCTGATTCATTCTTTAATACTAAAGCTTGATCATTGACTGGTGTTCCAACGAAGTGATATATCTTTAATTTGACTTGTTCTATCTATTAAAAATGTTATATATATCACTTATACAGTCATAGATTTGTCTAATCGAAGTTCTAAACATTTTGCTTTTAAATAATTATGAGTCATGTTAACTAATATTATTCCTTCAGGCAAATCTTTGTATTTTATAGCGTCTTTTGCAACTACATAGTTCTTTAGCTGAGCCATATCAGCATTTTGTATAAATGTCTCTAACTAACAAATTATAACGGTATGAATACATCAGCCATGTTTAATTGAGATAATTATTATTATAGTAATGTTCTAAAGTTCTATTGAAACGGTGAAAAATGTTAAGAAAATAGAGTGGTTTTTAAATTTTGATTTTCTATCAAGCCTGTTGTTTGACGTTCTATAGATTGGTATGTTATTTTTATAGTCTTATATATCTTATAATGCTCATTTATTGTTGTCATAATATTTTATTCATTATAGGTTTGCAAATGTTTCGTACACTTGTTTTATTAGAGGCAGTTAAACATTCAACTGGTCTAGTTGGCCTTAGTGTAGTTCCAAATGCTAGAGAAGTACTAGTACAATTATATAATAAGACATTAAATGATATTAAGGTATTAGAAACTCAATTTAAAAATATAGAAAATACCAGCTGAAGCTGAATATAGAAAAAGTGTAGAAGCAATGACAAACTATAGAAAACAAATAATAGAAAATAATACAGACGTATACTCGATTTTTTATTTATTATCTGTTAGATCCGTAAAATTGAAGACACAATACAATGTGGACAAGTCGAAGAATTAATTGAACAAGCTCAAGATGAATTAGAACTTCTTCATGAATATGCTGAGTGGAGATTGTGGGAAGGACCACTTCCCATTGAAAATTTAGATCCTGAAAGCGAGATACTCGCTAGGGTTGTAAAGAAGAGAATGCAGACAGCATAATTATTATTGATGTTTAACTTATTATTTGTGATTTTAGCTTTTTTAAATAATAATTATATTTTAACTGATAGTAGTTAAGTAACATATTAAAAATCTATTGAGTATGATATACAATTGTAAATATTCCATTTTTATTGTTAACAAGCTTCATTTCGGCTTGATAATGACTTTTTCTATTCCTGAGTCATCTTCTGGATGGCCGCACTTTGTATATTACTATTTTTATTATTTAGACTTCTTACCTTCGTTCTTTGGATAAAGGTTCACCCGAAATACTCGATTTGAACTTTATCAACAAAGAATTGCAGAATTATGTTAAAAGCAAAGAAGACTATCGAATTCACTTTGGAGTATATGAATCACAGTTGAGATGGGATAATTTTAAGAAGAAATGTCCATCTGATAAATTACAGCTTTTGAAAGGAAAGTATTTAGAATTTTGTGATCTTATTGCAAAGTAAATACATATAATATTATTGATATATAGAATAACTGAATTACATGGTAGTAAATTGAACGAATCATGTTTGTTCATGTTTCAACAAGCATTAGACACATACACAGGAAAAGGTGCAGTGTTAAGGTTATATCCAAACATATCAGCAAAAGATTGGGAGAGTCTAACACAATTAGCAACAATTCTCAATGCTTATTACAGTACAATTGAAGCTCCCTTGTCACATATTCCTAAAAGCTCTAAACTTTATGGTATACATCTTCCTTATGTATGTCCTCATACTGGATTAGCAATGAATCAAATATCTTCAACAACTTCAGATGATAGTAATGAAATAACTACTAACCAATCATCTGCTGGAATGTCTATATCAGAAGTACAATCAATTATATCAAACTCTTCAAATCCAGCATTTCAACAATCTGTACAACAACAATCAAAATCACAATCACAACATAATGATTTTTTATATGACATTATACAGACATATATAACAGAGCAAAATCTAGATATTCCAATTAATGAGTTAATTACTGATGTTATTCATATATTAGAATCATCACCAAATTCAGAGGTATTGCAAGAACCATTAGTCAATTTATTAGGATTTAATTTCGATTTAATTCAGACATTAATAGAATCAAGAGATTTCATCCTTGATAATTATAAGAATAATCAATATAAGCCAACAATAGCACCACCATCCATAACATTACCATCTTATACAGTAACAACAGAAAGTGAAATAAGACAAAGAAAAGAACAACATAAAGTATATATATTGTTTATTTTCTATTTTAGAAATGGAAAAAACAACTTCAAAACCAAAGAAATCCTCTATTAGAAGCAGGTTTAGATCCGCGACAATTAGATAATGAAAATAAATTAGGAATGAATAAATATATACCAAATCCAAATCCATATACACCTTATATGCCTGGAGTTCATTTAGATGATACAATTCACAATAAAACTGTATTACCAAGTAATTCAACTACAACTGAAACACCGAATAGTACTGAGATTGTTATTCCGCCAGTGTATGATCAGAGTTCATCGCAGAATATTCGATTAGTATCAATTGATGAGTTGGAAGATTATGCACAAATACCATTTCAAAGTATTAATAGTTAATATTATTATTATTAAATAGATATTCAATATTTCAACAGATTACAATCGTGGGTATTTAATACTGCTTATAAAACAGATGAAAACTTATTAATCTGCGCTCCAACTGGTGCTGGTAAAACCAATGTTGCATTATTAACAATCCTTAGAGAAATAAAGAAGAATATAGTAAATGGATGTTTACATAGAAATGAATTCAAAGTGATTTATGTAGCACCAATGAAAGCATTAGCTCAAGAAATAGTCAGTAAATTCGATAAGCAGTTAAACGGTTTAGGATTGAATGTAAAAGAATTAACAGGAGATATGCAACTAACACGAACAGAAATTGCAGAAACACAAATCATCGTTACAACGCCAGAGAAATTCGATGTAATGACTAGAAAAGCTTCTACAGATGATTCATTTGTCAGTTTAGTACGAGTATTAATCCTTGATGAAGTTCACTTATTAGCCAGTGATAGAGGTAATGTAATAGAATCAATAGTTGCAAGAATCTTAAGGTTAGTTGAAAGTTCCCAATCACCAATAAGAATCGTAGGATTAAGTGCAACATTACCTAATTATAAAGATGTTGCTGATTTCTTAAGAGTTAATCCAGCAAGAGGATTATTCCACTGTGATTCTAGTTTCAGACCAGTTCCACTAACTCAAATATTCATTGGTATTTATGGTGAAAATAGGAATCAAATTAGTGATAATATGAATGATATTGCTTATGATAAATGTATTAAATGTTTAGAATATAATAAACAAGTAATGATATTTGTACACAGTCGTAGAGATACATCCCAAACAGCATATTCATTAATACAGCACATACAGAATGATTGTACAATAGAACTATTTGAATGTAAAAGCGGTTATAATTTATATAAAACTAGAATTAATAAATCTAAAGATAAATTAGTAAGAGATTTAACTCCTTATGGTATAGGTATACATCATGCTGGAATGCTAAGACAAGATAGAAATCTAATTGAAGATATGTTTGCAAGAGGTGCTTTGAAAGTTATTTGTTGTACTTCTACACTAGCATGGGGTGTGAATTTACCTGCAAGAACTGTTATTATTAAAGGAACTAATATATATTCAGCTGAGAAAGGTAGTTATATTGATTTAGATATATTGGATGTGTTACAGATATTTGGTAGAGCAGGAAGACCACAGTATGATAATCAAGGAGAAGGTATTATAATAACTGAACATAAGAAGTTAAGTCATTATGTATCATTATTAACCAATCAAATTCCAATATCCAGTAAGTTTGCTCAAGCTTTACCTGACCATTTAAATGCAGAAATTGTTTCTGGAACTGTTACTAATCTTGAAGAAGCAATAACTTGGTTTAAATATACTTATTATTATATACATATGCGTAGTTCACCAAGAACATATGCTATAACAGACAATGAGTTTAATTTTGATCCAACACTTACACATTTTTGTGAACAAATGATTAGAGAAGGAATAAAAAGATTAGAAGAATCTCAAATGGTGAGATATGAATCAAACAGTGGAAATCTATCAAGAACTGAGTTAGGAAGAATTGCTTCATTTTATTATATATCCTATGAAACTATTCGATTATATAATGAAAGAATAGATAGAATGTACAGTTATGATGCTATGTTCTTTACAATCAGTGAATCTCAAGAATTTAAGAATATAATAGTAAGAGATGAAGAAGAACATGAATTATCATCTTTTGAAGAAATGTGTAGAGTTGAAATACAAAGTAATTCAACTGATTGTCCATATGCAAAGAAAGTGAATATATTACTACAATCTTATATATCAAGATTAGAACCTGAATCTTTTACACTTATATCTGATATGCAGTATATACAGCAGAATGCAGCAAGATTCTTTCGAGCTTTGTTTGAGATCTTTTTGAAGCAGAAATCCTATTATCAGACGATTTGTGCATTGAATATATGTAAGAGTATTGATAGAAGAATGTGGTATGATGATCATCCATTGAAACAAATACCTCAAATCGATGGACATTCGTTAATAAAGATATCTCGAACCAAACTATCCGTTGATCAATTAAATGATATGGAAGCGTATGAAATAACTAATATAATTGGTGTAAAAGATAGTGGAAATAAAATCAAACACTATTTAGATCAATTACCTTATTTAGAAATTCAAACCAGTATCAAGCCTATCACAACAACAGTGTTACAAATACAGATTAAGTATAAACCATTATTCACATGGAATGATCATTTACATGGTGGTGCTGTAATATTTTGGTTTTTCGTATTTGATCGAGATAATGATTTAATTCACCATTATGAACAAATCGTATTGAGAAAAGTGAATTATTCTAAAGATTTAGAATCAGAAATATCATTTTATATCCCAATTCCTGATAATAGAAGTACACAATATTATGTCCAAATAGTAAGTGATTCTTGGATAGGTATAGAACAGATTGAACCATTAAATGTTGGGAAAATAGTAGTACCTAATATTGAGTCTATTCAAACTAATTTATTAGATTTATTCCCATTACCTGTAACAGCATTACATAATAAAGATTATGAATCAATTTATAATTTTACACACTTTAATCCTGTTCAAACACAAGTATTTTATACATGTTATCAAACAGACAATAGTGTGTTAGTAGGAGCACCCACTGGTTCAGGTAAGACACTAATAGCTGAATTATGTCTATTCCGTTTATTCTCAAAGTATCCAAAAAGTAAGGCTGTTTATATCGGTCCATTAAAAGCATTAATTAGAGAAAGAGTTGAAGATTGGAAAATAAAATTAGGAGAAAAAAGTAATTTACATAAAAAAGTAGTGGAATTGACTGGTGATATTACCCCTGATTTAAATATAATAGAAAAATCAGATGTGATTGTTACAACACCTGAAAAGTGGGATGCTGTCTCTAGATTGTGGTCAAAGAAGAAATACGTTCAAAAAGTGAATTTAGTTATCATTGATGAAATACATTTCTTAGGACAAGATAGAGGTCCAATCATAGAATCAATTGTATCAAGAATGAGGAATATATCATCTACTCAAAAAACACCAATTAGATTTGTCGGTTTATCTACTGCTGTAGCGAATGCGAAAGATCTTGCAGAGTGGTTAGGTATTCCTAAGACTGGATTATATAATTTCAGACCTTCTGTTAGACCAGTTCCTATCGATGTTCATATATCTGGTTATCCAAACCAACATTATTGTCCTAGAATGGCAACTATGAATAAGCCAGCATATATGGCAATTAAAACCTATTCACCACATAAACCAACCATCATATTTGTTGCTTCTCGAAGACAAACACGTTTGACAGCTTTTGGTATTATTTCATTAGCAACACAAGATAATCCATATCCATTTAAGAGATTAGAACAAGATGAATTAGAATATTACAATAGTCAAATACAAGATGAAACATTGAAACAAACACTGTCATTTGGTATTGGAGTTCATCATGCTGGTTTAGGAAATACAGATAGAGGTATTGTAGAGAAATTATTCAGAGAAGAAAGAATTCAAATTGTCTGTACAACATCAACTTTAGCTTGGGGTATAAATTTACCAGCGCATTTAGTAATAATAAAAGGAACAGAGTATCATGATAATAAAACTTGTGGTTATATTGACATGCCGTTGACTGATGTGTTACAAATGATGGGAAGAGCTGGAAGACCTCAATTTGACAGTAAAGGAGTTGCTTGTGTATTTGTATATGAACCAAAGAAAACATTTTACTATAAATTCTTATATGAACCATTTCCTGTCGAATCTTCATTACACAAGCAACTATCAGATTTTATGAATGCAGAAATAGCCAATAGAACAATAAAGAGTGTAAAAGATATTTATAACTATTTAACTTGGACATTCTTCTATCGTCGATTAATTCAAAATCCAATCTATTATGGTTCAAATGGAACAGAAATCAATGATATTCAAAAATGTCTAAGTGATTTAATAACACATACTTTAGATGAACTACAAACTAGTAAGTGTATAATAATGAACGGAATTGGAGAAATCGAGCCAACTGCATTAGGTGAAATAGCATGTCAATATTATTTAAAACATCAAACATTATGTTTATATCAAACAATGTTACCTTATTGTAATACTATACAAGATCATATTCATTTACTCTCACAATCTATTGAATATACTGATACTCCTGTTAGACACAATGAAAATATCGTAAATGAAGAAATATCAAAGTTATTACCTTGGTCAATATATCCAAATGAGAATTTTGATTCAGGAAATGTAAAAGCCTATTTATTATTTCAAGCTCATTTTGTTGGATTAAAATTCCCAGTTATGGATTATAATACTGATCAAGTATCAATATTAGATCAATCAATGAGAATGGTAATGGCAATGATTGATGTTGCAGTAGAAAATAATTGGACAAATCATATTGAAGTGTTAATAACAATTAGTAGAATGATAGTACAAGGTTGTATGGATAACATTCATATATTTTCTCAAATAAATGGAATGAACAACATGACAATTCATAGTTTACAAGAAAATGGAATTAATAATTGGAGTGATTTATTGAAATTATCATTAGATGAATTTACACAAATAACTAAACATACACTTCCTCGTAATAAAATAGAACAAATTTATAAAAGTATTGAAATAATACCCAATTTGAAAGTTGATATAATGGTGATGAGTTTGATAGGTGAAAAACCTGAAATTAATGAAGATGATGATTGCATCTTGTTAGAAAGCAGTAAAGATTATAATTTGATAATAACAATGGATTTTGTTAAACCATTACCTGATAGATTAAAAACTTTAAAATATAAGAAATTAAAACCATATAGTTGGTGGATAATGTTATTATGTGATGAGAAAGTATTATGTATAAAAAGATTAAGCAGTTATAAACATGTAACTACAACAGTGAAATTTGAATGTCCTTCAATAGTTGGTAAATTAATGTCAAAGAGATTTAAATGTCGAATAATCAGTGATAGTATATTTGGAGTAGAATATGAAGAAGATTTTGATGTTTGGATAAAACATGTTTAAAGAATAGATGTTATTTAATGAATTAAATATTTTTCTGTTATTATTATTAAAATATAACACAAAATCAGTAATAATAAAAAACTATCTCATTCAAATCATCCATTCTTTTCATATTGAGAAGATGAATCATAATATATATTTTGTAATATTTCTATTTTATAATTAAAATATAAGGAGTATAAAGGAGGAAAAGGAAGTATAAGATATAATGCATATTATGATATTTGTTATTCAGTATATCTTTTACATTAAAACAATCTGATTCATGGAAATATAAGTAAAAAGAATGTGATTTATAATAATAATCACTTCTATTTATCAGATTATTGTCAATACTTATTACATGATGATAATGATAAAGAAAAGGAAGAAAATAATCTAGATCAAAAGAAAGATATATGTAGTTTGGGATATATACAAAAATATTTATCAAAAATAGCAACAAGGGAATTTATTTTTTCAGGAAATGAAAAAAATGATGAAGATAGCTTTCCTGATATGGTAATTGAACGATTATGGGAAGAAACATATGATGGATTATATAATACTTTAGAAATTCTTAAAAGACTTGATAGTATAATATATTTTATAGTAATGATGTTGAGTAGGTATAGAAACAATAAAATAACACAAACAAATAGAATCAAACTCAATCGAAAATTAAATTGTATAGATTTACTATAAAAAAGGTTAGATTCAATCAATAATGTGATTTCTGTTAATTATAATATTTATTCACATTGATTCAACTACTTTCTACTTCATATGTATTAATTCATATATTAATATTGTTGACTTTATTATCTCTATGAGTTCGAATGAATTTTATTATTATTATACACTACAAAAATGTTCTTATGATGAAAATCACCACTTTCAGTAACTTCTGTTTTCTAATAAACAAGTGTATTGAATTGTTATTTTCATAATATTACACATAAAAACACATTTGATAAACAATTAATATAAATTGCTACTCTTTCTTTCTTCATTTGGGTAAATAACTCCCATCTCTTTTGATTCTTTTCATCATATTCTGCATCCAAATCTATAATGATGATGGAAATGGTATTATTTTGATAATCATAAGGTTATGAATGAATCTGATGTAGAGAATAGTAAAGAATATTTTGATGATGAAATTTGGTAATTAATTTTCACAATAACTACGTTCTATTTCTAAATTACGTCTTGCAGGTGGTATTGACCAATTTAACTCGGAACTTGTTCTATAACTACAATTTTACCATTATTTTAGTTTTTGATTTATAACTATTATAATATATTCACCATAATCATTCATATCATACACTCTATATCGATAAATGAAGGAGGAACAACAAACTAACAACAAACACTTATTTTCTAACAATTTTAATATTCGTTTCTCTTTCATTTCACATACATTAAACACTTTCAACTTTTGAATATCAGTTTCATATTCTACAACTAAATCTAACTCATTAACACTTCTTTCTATTCTCTCTTTCTCCTAATAAAAATAAATTAATTATAATACTTTCATATCACATGCTAATTTAGCATATAACACTTTATCTATCAAATGCAACATTTCAAAATATTGAGTCGTTTCATTTATGGAATTTTTTATTTACATACACAGAAATCATTCTTACACAATATTTGTTTATTATATTCATGTTTATTAACACTTGAAATACAACTTTAATAAGTAAATTAAAGGGAAATATTAGATATTTAATGGATGTTTCTTTTTTAAAGCAAATTTGTTTGTTTTCTTCATCGTATTATTAGATACTTCAGCCTCATTTGTATTTTCATCTATTTCTAATTCAACTCCTTCTACATTACCTACTGCCCAAGCACTTTCTGTTGATACTTTACTTGCTTCAGTTGCTGCTGGAGATGATTCTGGAAATTATGATTTAGGATTTAAATAATATACAATCTATAAAATCTATATCACTCATTTCATTATTCTATTGACTTTTTCTGTTAATCTTTCTGGAAGATTTAAATCTCTCTGACTATATATTCAATTCATTTACTATTTCACTCATATAATTCATTAACTCCTGTAATACATATATATTTTAACTAATCTATAAATGTTCTTTCCCATTCTTTATCTATTCTATAAAACCACTCAATTCTATTAACTAAACAATCAACAATTTCTACAATGATTTATTTCTATTCTTTACACTCTTTCAACTAATTGTCTTACTAAACACACTTTATAAATATATTCTTCATCTGTATACTTAATTACTTCATTACATTCATAAATTCAGTCACTAATCTCTTTCATTGACATTTTAAAGTCAAATGAAAATGATATAGGCTTGATGATGGTTTGATAATGTATTATGAATAATTTGATAAAAACAATATAGAAAGTGTTTATTATAAACAGAAACAAAGGAAATACGTATAGTTTGATAAATATTTACATGATTATTAACAAATAAAAGAATAATAGAGTATATCAAGTAATAATTGTCAAAATTTATAAGTTATATAAAAAATTAACGATTAACGATCTTACATTTCTATCATAATTGTTAGCTTTAATAACCAACCTACCTACTATCTTCATATACTTTTTAATTCTTTCATTATACTCAGATCCAATTCTTTTAGCATCTTCAGCTGTATATGGTGGGTTATCTTGTCCGATTGTAGGAAACAAAAGCTATTTATAATAGAATAAAAATATTTCATATACATGTAAATAATCATTACTCCAAAAACCTTTAAATTCTGATAATTTCATTCTGCTCATTTCTATGAGTGTTTTTTCCCCAACACAACTACCTTCTAAGTAGAAATTAACAGCAAAAGATGAAGGTAAATTTTCTATTTTTCTTTCTATTCTGTCTAAATATGGTTGAATTTCTTCTCTGTGTGGCTCTAATATTTTAGCATCTTCAACTGTATATGGTGGATTTATTTGGCCAACTTTAGGAAATAATACCTATTCCAATTAGTATATTGCTATTATATTATATATACTGCATAATATTCAGGTATCCAATATCTATAAAACCCTTTTTTCATTTCACTTATTTCTCTTAATGTTTTATGGCCTAAATAACCACCATTTAATAACACATCAACAGGAAGAGAAGGATATTTTTCACCAATTTCTAATTCACTGTAATACTCTTCTTCTTCTTTTAATCTGTTTAACACTACTTCTATTTCCTTAATACCTATTCTCTTAGTTTCATCTATTTCTATCATTCTTTCTATTAACCATTTTAACCTTGAATTTACTTCATCTTTCAGTGTGTCAAATTCTAATTTACATCCTTCAATTATCCTTTCTTTTACTTCTTCATATTCTCCATCAAATGCTGTCTTTAATGTGTACATGTGATAGAGAATACAACCTAATGAAAATACTGCACTCTTTTCTGTAAATTTGTTTATTTTCTCTGACAACAATTCTGGAGATAGATAATTACAGTTCTCTGTTAGATAAACTTCATTCATTTCATATTCAGCTTTTAATCCATAATTACATATTTTCAATTCACCTTCATCTCCAATCACAATATTCTCTGGTTTTAGTCCATAGAGAACTATTCCATTTCCGTATATATACTTCAATCCATTTAGTATATCTTTCATGTACTTGATTATTTCCTATTATTTGTTTATAAAAACATTATATACTAAGATAGAGAAAAATTCACCTAACTTTTTCTGTCTTTCCAATAATTCTTTTATATTACCTTTCTGGCAATTTTCTAAGGGCAATTTTACTTGATTCTTCTGCTCATCAATAGAGTACTTAACTATTTTCACTAAATTACGGTTATTTAGCTGTTTTATTTGTTCCATTTCCATTTTAATGGATTCTGCATTGAATTCTTTTTTATTGTCATAAACAATTACTCTAAAAGCATTTCTACTTCCACTTTTATTGTCTATATACACATAGCTGTTAATTACCTTAGGATTTTTTGTTTCATTACTTTCTTCACTGCAATATGTAAAATTACCTTAGAATATTGAAAATAACTCAAGCTTTCTGGCTTGAAATATTAGAAAATGGTTTAAGAAAATTTTTGATTCACCCAAGTTCAATTATTATAAACAGAATAGTAAAGTTACTCAATATTGTAGAGTTGTTTTAAAATGTCTTCCTTTTCTTCTTCTATCCCATCTAATTTTATTACTTCTATGAATGTAAATGTTTCTAAAAATGATTTTAATTCTGATTTGTCTGTATTCTCTTTTAATGTGATTGATAGTTGATTCATTCTAAAGAAGATTTCTTTATTTTCTTTTATTAATCTCAACTCAGTTTTATTTAATTCATTTCCTGATAAATTTATATTTGTCAATGGTATATTATCTTTTAATCTTTCTATTAACATTTTCAACCCCTTTTCAGTCATTCCTGTATCTATTCAATATAAAATAATATAATGTTCATATAAATACTTGATAGATTTAATGACAAAGGATTAAAACTATCATCTCTTTCAACAAATTTATCTAAATATTTACATATTATCTCTATTCCTTCATCTCCAATTTCATTATTATTTATTGAGATATATTCAACATTTTCTGGTAAAGAATCTGTTAATTCTTTCAATCCATTACAACTAATCTTGTTATTGGATAAATCAAGTATTTCATAATCAATCTGTTTTATTAATGAAATATGAGAATCATTCAGATTTAAATCTATTTCATTATAAACACAGATAATATACTGGAAAAATAATAGTTTTTATTGTATTTTCTTTTCTTTTTAATACAATAATCCAAATAATATTCAAATTCTTCTTTTCTCCATGATGAACATTTCATTTGAATAAATGGATATTCTTCTTTTTCTAATGTTTTGGAACAAATTGATTTTAATCCATTCATTCTGATATTATTTCCATTTAAGTTTATTGTGTTGCAATTAGAAATTGAATCTATCTTATCAGCTAATAATATCACACTTTCATCATCTATTGAGATGTTGGTTAAATCAATTTTCTTTAAATAATTTTCTAATAACATGTCTAAATTGTTTATTAATAGCTTAAATCCAGCATTACCAATTGGATTATCTATTAAACAAATTAAAAACTACAATAAATATACTTTGAATATCCAATCTTTTAATAATATCATTCTCTTTCATATAATTCATCAAGATTTCTATTCCTGATGAATCTATATTATTATTACTAATATCCAATCTGATCTTTTGATGAATAATCTTTAAACCATCTAATAAATACTTCAATCCAATTGAAGATAATCCCATTTCTATTGAATATTAAAAGATAGTATTTATACTTGAACAATTAATATCATGTAATTTATTTAATAAATGTAAATGTGGAGATAATATTTTCATTCCTTCATCTCTTATCTCATTTCCATTTAATTCAAGATATTTAAGATTTGAAAATGAAGACAAATTGTCAATCAATATTTCTATACTTTTATATGTTAGTTTATTATCTATATAATAATAAAAATATCAAATTATACAACTCAAATTTAACTTTTCTATTTCTTTCAATTCATTTAATCTTAATGAAATGAATCTTTTGAAAATATCATCATCTATTTCTGAACAACTAATATCCAATTCATTGTATTGGCTTATATATTTGACTAATTCAGGAATGTCTTTATCAATCAGTAATTCTTTATATCCATTAAAATCAAATTCAATTTTTGAAATTGGAAATTTGGAGAATAAGGCTTTTAATTCTATTGAATGAATGTTTTTGTTCTCTCTAATATCTATTTTATTAAGATTTGGATATTTATATAATTCTGATGATAATAACGTCATACATTCATCATTTAATTTCATTCCTCTAAGATTTAATTCATTGTCTTTGTTGATTAATAAATTCAAATATGGAAGTAACAATTTAAATCCTTTTGGACCAATTGGATTATCTATTATATAAAAATATAATAAAAATATATACATCGAAGATCTAAATGTTTCAATTTCATCAATAAAATTGATTTAACAAATGATTCAATGAAATAGGAAGTAAGATTACATTCAAATAAATCTAATTCCTGCAGATTTGCTAACTGAGAAATATGAAATCCAAATAATAATTGATGTTGGATTGGAATATTTATAAAATCTATACAAATAAAAATGATTAGAATTATACTAAACCGGAGTTTTGTTGGATTGACTAGTTTCAATATTTTGAAGAAATAATTCATTCCTTCTTTACAAATACAAATATTATGTGAATGTAATTCAATTTTTTCTTTAAAACATCTATATTCTATATTAAATATCCTTTCATCTAAATAACACTCTTCTTTGCATTTATGATGAAGTTGAAATTTCAGTCTGTTTTTTATTGAATTATCTTCTTTGTATAATTTCATTTTCAATAATAAAGCTAAAATCCTTTCATTTGGCTTATTATTGTATAACTTTATAAATAAATCTCTAACTTCTATTCAAATGTAACAATAATATATTATATAAGTTATACTACCATGATTATTACTAAGGTAATAAATCTCTGGAGAATCAAAAGATAAAATAGCATCATAATCATTATTGAATAATAATTCTTTTCTTTCTTCACATATCATCATATTATCACCTTCATCTATCAATATTTCACTCATTTTTATCATTTCTTTCTTCAACTCTTTCAAACTCATTCTATCTTCATTCTTCACTTTCAACATTCTGAATATCATCTCTTTCATCATTTCATCACATTCTATATCTAAATTGTATTTACATCTCACAATATTCTCTTTGGTTTTAAAAATATTATTATCTTCTGAAAATGGTAATTTCTTAAACATCATCTCATATAATATACACCCAATTGACCAAATCACACTTCCTTCATCATATTCTAAGCCATTCAACTCTTCTGGGCTTTTGAAGTTTATATCATACAATCTCATATCTTCTTCTTTTCTTATTTCATTCAAGAATAAATCACATAACTTCATTTCACCATTTTCTTCATATATCACATTACTACTCTTCAAATTACCTACTACAATCTCATTTTCATTCAATACCATTACATCATCACATATTGAACTTATTATATCACATATTTCATTCACACATAAACAATTTTTAGAAACTATCTCTTTCAAGTCTCTACTGTAATATTCTCTGCAATATATCATATATTCACCATAATCATTCATATCATACACTCTATATCGACAAATAAAGGAGGAACAACAAACTAACAACAAACACTTATTCTCTAACAATTTTAATACTATTCTCTCTTTTATCCCATCTATATTTAAGACTTTCAACATCTTAACATTATTCTTATGTTTTACTATCATATCTACTTCATAATCACTCTTTTTTACTTTTTTTTTATCTATTAAAATAATTAAAATGGTAAAAATACTTCTGTATCAAATGGAATTCCTGAAAATAAAACATCATTTAAAAAACACGTAACCGCTAATTCATCATTATTATTCTTATTAATCAACTTATATAATTCATATATTAATAATTGTTCTTTCTTTCTTTCTTTTATTCTTTTTAATAAATTGAATAGTTTGGTTAAATATGGTAAAAATTTGTATCTGTTAGATGTCAATATTATTGAATCATTATATGAAAAAGGTGGATTATCTTGATTGATTGAGGGAAATAAAATCTATTATAAATGAGATATTTCATATATACTGGAATATAATCATCATTCCAAAATGAATTAAACTCTTCTTCATTCATTTCACTTATTTCTCTCAATGATTTTTCTGCAATATAACCATCATTTAAATACAAATCAACAGTCAATGAACAATATCTACATCCATCATAATATGATGATATAGATGAGAACGATGAGTATGATGAAGAATGTTGTAACTGTTGAATAGATTGTTCATAAGATAGTGACAATTGGGCAATTCTTTCTTCTATTTCATATAGTTCTATTCTTTTATTTACATCTTTTTCTAACATCTTACTAATCAATTCTTCAATTAAAGCTATCCTTTCGCCATTCATTCTTTCGAAGTTTAAATAATTTGAATGAATTATGTGCCATATTACTTCTCTATCATCTTTTCCATCAAATGCCATTCTTAATGCGTATAATTCATATAAAATACATCCTAAGGAAAATATATCACTGGATGTTGAATATGAAGGAGGTTTTGTAAAACATAATTCAGGAGCAATATAATTTGGAGTTCCAGTCAAGTAAACATCAACTATTCTATTCTCTAATGCTAATCCAAAACCACTTATTACTAATTCATTTTCATCTCCAACTAATATATTAGTTGGATTTAAATCTCTATGAAGAATATTCTTACTATGAACATATTTTAATCCACTTATTAAATCTTTCATATAATTCACTATTTCCTATTAATAATTAAAGGAAATAGTAATATACACTAATTGAGAAATCTAATTTCTTTTTTCTTTTTTCATCAATTAATCTCCACAAATCACCATTTTCGTAATATCTTGTATATATATAAACCACATTCTTATCTGTATCAATAAATGAATCAACTAATTCAACTACATTTCTGTGTTTTAACTCTTTCAATAATTCTATTTCATGTATTGAAGATTCAACATTCAATTCATTTCTTCTGTCATATTTAACTTCTTTTCTAGCAAGAATCTCGTCTTCATGCATTACCAAATGCACTTTACCATATCCACCTTTACCTAAAAAATCTATTACTTCATCTATATCAGGAAGTGAGTAACTAATATCCTCAGATGACATAATATGTAAATATCAAAATTTAATGAAATAAGCTTGATTATAGCTTGATGACATAAATTTCTAAAATATATCCGTTTTTATAGACGTTTATAAACATAATTAAATCAACATATTTATCAAAAATATATGAATAATATTCATTATTGATAATGTAACATGCAATTAACTAACAAAAGTAAATTGAAATGTTAAATTTATAAAATTTTCTGATTTATAACTATTACTATTCATTCCTTTAACAATTATATACATCTTCTTCAGCATTTTAGTTAATTTAATGAGAATAAAGAGAATATTACGTAAACTATGTATTTATTATGTAATTTACATTACAAATTCATTTTTTTAATATTTCTTCTATTTCTTTATTTAGAGGAATTTGGTTATAATTTCATTATAGTATGCTGAAGAAAAAAGAAGAACTGTTTGATTCAGATAATTTTGAAATTGCTTCTTTAGCTGAATTAAATGAAGGAGCTTCTGTTGAGTATTTAATTTTTAGTTAATTCAAATAGTCCAAATTTTTTATTAAGATCATCTCCAGACTTTTTTGAAGAGCCAGCTCCTCAATTTGTCTTACCAGAACCACAGAGTATTTCATTATTATATTTTTATATATAGACATGGGAATGGGAGGATATGATTATTTTGGAGGTGATATGAACAATCAATACCAATTATTCAACAATGTTTCTGAATTGAATGAAAATCGTCAATGGGCATATGGAAATCAATACAGTAGATATGGTAACACATATCTATCACCATATGATGATGAATTCAATAGAATTCCCCTTCAAACATCAACATATCCTCAAACAATATACAATGAATATGAATATAATCAACAACAACAACAACAACAACAACAACAACAACAGCAACCAATTATATATAATGATAACATATATAAATATGGAAATCCCCTTCAAGATAGCCAATCACCACCACCACCTCCATTATCGCAACAACAACAACAACAACAGCAACAACCTCAGCCAATTCCAATGTCAACTTCACCATATTATGATGCTAGGCCAACTCAATACTATCATTCATTTAATGAAATAATTCATACTCAAAATATACAAGATTATATACCTCAACAACAACAACAACAACCTTCTATCAATATTAATCCAATAATTACTCCATCACCAACTATTATATCACCTTCAAAGATGTATGGTAATAATAATATTGATACAGTAACATCTCCACCTCCAGGTATTAGTAAACCACTGGTAAACAGAGGTGTAGAATTTTATCCACAAAGTAATAATAATCTATATAGTGAATATAATATTTCCGCTAATGATATTCCAATTATTAATGTTGATGGTGTTGGTGATGATAATGAATTGAATAAGAGTGATAGTTTTAAACTGCCTAATCTTTTGAAAGATAGTGTTAATGATAATGATAGTGGTAAAAATGAAAATATATCAATTAATAATGAGAATGAAGTGAAAGAAGAAAGAAAGGAGAATGAACTGAATAATAATGAAGTTGAAAAAGATGAAGTAAATAAAGAAATTGTTAAGAAAGAAGAGAATAATAAAGAAGAAAATGTAATAGAGAATAAAGAAGTTGATGAAAATAAAACAACAGATGAAAACACTGCAACTTGTAAAGAAACAGAAAAAGAAATATCAGAAAATATCAAAGAATCTGATAGTAATAATAAAAAGCATTCTCATTCTTCATCATCAGTAACAAAATTACCAAATCTCAAATACAATAATAAAAGAAGTATTAGTGAAATACCATCAATATTATCCAATCAAAACACATCATCATCATCATCAACAACAACAACAGCAACAACGTCATCATTATCACCTCATTTAATGGTATTGCATAACAATAAGAATCAAACTAATTCAACTTCTCCAAGTATGAGTGATAAAATATCACCAAAGACATCTCCATTATCATCATCTTCAACTTATTCATCATCTACAAATAACATGAAGAAAATCAATAAGACAAGAATACCATCATTGTTATTACCAAGTAAAAACAACTTTGTTGTTGATACAATTACTAGAATAAGAAATATTTCAATATTTCCATTTTTGAATAGTTGTAGAATACATCTTATTTCATTGATTTCATTGTTTTTCTATTCAATATTTATGGTGTTTATACCAATATTGAAAGGATTATCAAATACTTCATTTGATTTTATTCTAACACCAGAAAAGTTGAGTATTATTGGAATATTTATAGTAACTTCATTATATCCATCCTTATTATTGATAATAACAAAATCTTATTCTATACAGTTGTATTTGCTGTATGGATATTTATTGATATTATATATAAAATATGTAAGATTTCAATTTATTCATTATTTGTTGATGATGATTTATTTGTATGTAGTTATAATGACTAAACAGTTATATATTACTTATACTCCATGTATATATAATATATTATTTATATAATTTTTATAGTGTATTTTAGATTATTGTTAAGTGTTTTGTTATGTGGAGATTTAGAAGGAAGTTTATCAAAACCAAAGTATTTGTTGTTTGTTTCAGTTGGATGTTTAGTGAATATAATATCTATTCCAAGTGTATTGAAATGCTTAGTATTGAGTGTGTTAT